>PITA01023283.1:15190-28519 GCA_004023965.1 Spilogale gracilis
TTCATTCCCCATTCCCCACACCCAGTGCTCCACACTTTAGGTGTCCCCAGTACCCACCACCAGGCTCTCCCATCCCTCCACCCCCCTCCCTCCAAGTCCCTCAGTTTGTTTCTGTGTTCAAAATCTCTGTTGTTTCGTTTCCCTCCCTAGATTACCCTAGTTCCCATTTGCTTTCCTTCTGCCACTGTCCTCCAGTTTGGGTTCTTGTGACTAATGCTGCTGGGAACATGGTGTATCTCTTTGAGAGCCTGCTTTCAATTCTTTTGAATATATACCAAGAAGTGGGATTGCTGGATCATACACGGTAGTTTCATTTTTTAACTTTTTTGAGGAACTGCCATACTATTTTCCATATTGGTCAGTATGTGTCGCATTTTACAATCCCACCAGTACTGCACAAACATTCCAACTTCTCCACATCCCTGCAATACTTGGTAATAGTGTGGAGATATTGCACTGTGGTTTTGATTTGCGTTTCTCTGACAATTAGTGTTGTTAAGCATCTTTTCATTTGTGTGTTAGCCATTTGTATGTCATTTTTGGAGAAATATCTACTCCTTTTTCCATTTTTAGATCAGGATATTTGATTTTTTTTATTGTTGAGTTGTAGGAATTTGTTATATATTCTAGATACAAGTCCCTTATTAGATATATGATTTACAAATACTTTCTTAATTGTGGCCTTTGCTAACAAATTTTTTTTAAGTTTTTGATATAACTCCATTTGTCTATTTGCTTTTGTTGCTTGTGCTTTTGGTGTCATCCAATCATTACTAAGCATGAAATTTTTCTCTATGTTTTCTGTAAGTAGTTTTATAGTTTGGTGTCTTACATTTAGGACTTTAATCCATATGGAGTTAATTATAGTTAAGAAAAGGGCTTAGCTTCTTTCTTTTTTATGTGTTTATCTAGTTTTTCCAGCAGCATTTGTTAGAGACTCTTCTTCCCATTGGTCACTCTTGGCACCCTTGTCAAAGATTATTTATCCAAGTATTTGAGACTGTATTTCTAGATTCTCTGTTCTATGCCTTTGGCCTATATGCCTGTCTTGATGCTAGAGTACCACACTGCTTGATTATAGTAGCTTTGAAATACGTTTTGAAATTGTGGCTAGGTTGGGGGATGATTTTAATTTGGATATCTGTAATCTTAAAGGCCATATGCTTTACAGGGGCACTGACAGTGATGTTGAATGACTTAATCAGTTTGTTGGACATAATTCCTCAGCCCAATTTTAGAATTGTCTAGTTTTTTTTTCACTTAGAAGTGATCTAATATATGACTCTCACCATTTCTGAGTATTTGTTTCAATCCATTAACTAGATTTTTTCTTTCTTAAAGTGGCTGATGATCCCTTCCATAGTTGGATGTGTTCCCATACTGTGCAGTTTCCATCCATAGATCTCAACACCTGATTATAATTAATTAATAATTAGAATCTAATGGAAGTGTAGAGCTCATCCTTGGATGGTGAGCTGTCAAGGGTAGCTACATAAAGGGTTATGAGACATGCTATAAATTGTTCTTTCACCAAAGGGAATTACTTACATTCTAGTTTCCAATTCAGGTAACTGAAATGATAAATCTGGCCTTGGAGAGTGTGGCAGAGTGATTACCTCTTTCAAATACTGGTTATCCTACCAGTGGACTAACCGTCTATTTGACTTCTTTGTCTCCGTTTCCCCATAGTCATAAAAGTGGTACCCGTTCTTCTGTTCTTTTATGGTTCTTATGGTTGTCCGAGATCTAGATGAAGCATTCATGAAATGTTTGAAACGATGCCTGAAGCCCATTAAGTATTTGACCTATGTTGTTTTTGCTAGTAATTCATTATTAGAAGTAACAGAAATGGAGATATGTAGGGTACCAGCCTGTGGTGCTCCCAGGAGAGGTAGCTCTTCTTCGGCCACTTATGCTATCGAGCAGTCCTGCTACCACTTCTCATAACCTGGTATCACCTTGATTGTCTGTGCCTTGAACCATAATGTATTCTGTGCTAAAAGTAGATATTTTGCTGCTTCTCCCTTTTTGTTAATTCCTGAGTTCTAGTTGTTACAAAGCAAGACTACCTTATATTGTAAGGCATTTTGTTTATTTTAGGGTCTCCTTTTTTCTTTTTTTATTTCCCCATATGATCCACTTTTTTCAAAATCAAGCATGTGTTCTCTAGGCCACAATCTGAGAAAGATATCACATTTAAGTTGCCTTTATATTGATTATTGATCACATGTCTATGATGTTTATTTTAGGATTATAGTCCTAGGAAATTTTGTCCACCTATCAGACCTTTCAACATTCCTGAAAGTATCTGTACTCCAAAGATGAGCATATCTTAAGTCTGGGGAATGTTTTATTTTCAGGATCTATTTGATTAATATTTGATAGATGATTTTCTTATAAATTTAAGTAATTAAGCTTTTGATTCATATTTGCTCTTTTTTTTTTTAGGAGCAGGACAAAGCTGCAAGAATTATTCAATCAGCTGTAATCAATTTCCTAACTAAACAACGATTGAAAAAGGAAATTAATGCAGCATTGACCATTCAGAAATATTGGCGAAGACTCTTAGCACAGAGAAAATTATTAATGTTAAAAAACGAAAAACTAGAAAAAGTTCAAAATGAATCAGCATCAGTTATTCAGGTATTTTAAATTTAAAAAGTTTTAATGGCATTCTTAAGAAGAAAGTAAAATATGATAATGTTTTCAATTATATTTTAGGCTTTCAAATTTTTCTGGTACTTGAACAAATATTTAATACCTTCCTACTACTTCCAGAAATCTCTACTATATTTAGCATAAGGCTCAAACAAATTGAAATGCCTCCTTTTCTTTGAAGTCTAATTCTTTACCTCTTCTGTCTTCTTTATTTTATATTAGGGATATACAGTCTTATGCTCCATGGGACATACTGACATACTGTACCATTTTACTTTGTATATCCACAGACTCAACCAAACTCTTTGTTTAATCTCTACTATGGCCCTAGAAAGTTATTTTGGGTTAAATGTATACACGCTTTTCTCTGCAGCCCATTTAGTTGGCATATAACAAAATATTACCTATTATCTATAGAACACCGATGTTAGTTTTCTACTTAGTAAAAAAAATTTTTAACATATCTATGTAGTAGACATATTCTTTATATCTACGTGTTTTTGATATTAGATTCTATTTCAATAACGACAGAGATGTATACTATTTAAATTTACCCTATGTAAATGTCATTGAAGCTTCACTCCATAATTCTATCTATTTTATAAATTTGGAAATTTTTGTGTCTGGCTACTACTACTGATAAGTGAAAGATTCTGATTTAATAATCTTTTTTTGAACCTCTTTTTAATGTAACATATTACATGTAGAAAATTGCACAGAACACAAATATAAAGCCTTATAGTTTTTCACAAAATTAATACCCATTTAACCATTTAACCTTAATCAAGAAGTAGAATATTGTCAGCTTCTCAGAAGCCATTTCACAATCCATTAACTCCCTCACCCTTGCCCATAACCATTATTCCAATATATGCCATTTTTCTATACATCTTCTTTGAACACTATAATTTTGTCTTCCTTGTTTTTTTAATTTTATGTAGCTAGGTTCAAACCATGTAAATTCTTTTATTCTACCATATTAAACTGAGATTTATCAGTGAGATTTATCAGTGTTGAGTGTAACTGTGGTTTCAGTCTATATTCTGTAATTTACTTATCTTTTCTATTGTTGATGGATATTTGGCTTTCCAGTTGTGAGTTATTATGAGTAATGAATGCTTCTATGAATGTGCCTTTCGGTGTGAAATATATTCACTCTGTTTGATATATACCTATAAGTACAATTGTGTGGTTTTTGAGTGTATAGATTTCAGTTTTCATAGATACTGCCAAAAAGTTTGTAAAACAATTGTAGCACATGCCAGCTGTTTATGAACGTTCATGTAATTCCATGTTCAGGTAAATAAATACTTGGAAATTATCTTTTTAATTTTAGCCATTCTAGTGGTTGTGTGGTGGTATGCTGGAGTAGTTTTAATTCTCATTTTCTTGATAATTAGTGATACCTTTTTAAATTAATGATACCTTTTAAAGAGAATATCTTCTCTGGTGAAGGGCCATTTCAAGTCTCTTTTATTTTCATTTTTTTCATTTAGATTGTCCTCTTGTGGATTTGTAAGAGATATTGAATATTGAATATTCTGGTTATTAGAATTTTGTTGGATTTGGGTGTTAAAATACCTTCTCCTAGACTGTGATTTACTCTTTTGTGAAATGAAAATTCTTAATTTTCTATGATGATTACTGGTTTTTTTGTGTATCATAACCCAAGGCCTTTTGAAGATATTCTATTTTATATTCTAAAAGCTTTAATGTGTTATCTTTCACATTTAGATCTCTTCCTGGTTTGTGTTAGGGACTTTTTTCCTTTTTTATATATGGATATCCAGTTGTCTCAGTCGATTTACTGAAATAACCATCCTTGCCTCTTTACTGTGCCACCGTTAGCATACATCAAGTATGTTTATATCTGTGCTTTCGTTTCTCGAATTTTTTTTTCTGTTCCATTCTTTTTGTCTTTCTTTGGTCCTTGTACTCTAGGTTTACGTGAAACCCGGATATCTAGTAGATAAGGCCTCCTTTTTTTTTTTTAAAGGATTTTTAGCTATTTTAATTCTTCTGCATTTTCTTACACATTTAGAATCTGAAGTTTAAAAATGTTGGAATTTGAGGTTTAAAAAAATACTGAACATGTTATCTATTCTGTTTATTTTGGTCTTGTTTAAATGTCTCCTAACTTGGTTTTATGATGACGCAAGATGTCTTAAGTGTTTTTGTATTTATCTACAGAATACATTTTTTAAATATTTAAGATTAAAAAATTATTAATTAAAATTTTAATTTTTAAATTCACACTCAGTAAAATAGACTTTTTTTAATGTACAGTTCCATAAACTTAAACACATGTACATATTTGTATAATCACTATCTCCGTCAGGTTACAGGACAGTTCCATCACCTAGAAAAACTTTTGCATGCTGTTTTTGGTCATTCCTCCAGCTACACCAAGCCCCAGGTGACCATAACTCTGTTCTCCGTTACCATAGTTTGGCCTTTTTGAGAATGTCACCTAAATGGAGCCATATAGTATATAACTTTTGGAGACTCACTTTTGTTCACTGAGCATAATGTCTTTGAAACTCCTTTAAGTTGCATGTATCAATAGTTGATGTTCATTACTGAGTGGTATTCTATTGTATGGAGGCATCACAATTTGATTTTACGTTAACCTTTTTGAAAGATATTTGTGTTTCCAGTTTTAGGTGATTTCATTTCTTTAAGGTAAATATTTATGAGTCGGATTGCTGGGTCATTTGCTAAGTGTATGTTTAACTTTATAAGGTATTGGCAAACTGGTTTCTAGAGTGACTATACCATTTTTTTATTCCAACCCTTGTGCATAAGAGTTCTCATTGCGGGGCGCCTGGGTGGCTCAGTTGGTTGGGTGACTGCTTCGGCTCAGGTCATGATCCTGGAAACCCGGAATCGAGTCCCACATCGGGCTCCCTGCTCGGTGGGAGGCCTGCTTCTCCCTCGCTCACTCCCCCTGCTTGTGTCCCCTCTCTGGCTGTGTTTCTCTCTGTCAAATAAATAAAATCTTTAAAAAAAAAAAAAAAAGAAAAAGAAAGAGTTCTCATTGCTCCACGTCTTCCAACACTATGATGTCAGTGTTTTTTTAGCTATTGTGTTAGATGTGTAGTGGTATCTAATCTTGGTTTTATGTTTCACTGCCATAATCACAAATGACATATATGTTTTCAAGTGCTTAATTGTCTTCAAGATATCTTCCTTATGAAGTATCTGTTTAAATCTCTTGCTTATTGTTGTAATTGAATTGGTTATCTTATTGAAGTTTGAGAGTTCTTTCCATATTCTGGAGACAAATTCTTTGTCATTGTTTTGCAACCATTTTCTCCTAATCTATGGGCCTTTTACAGGAAGTTTGCTGATCCCTAGTCTTGGTGAGTGTTCTGCATACTTAAAAAAAATGTGTATTCTGTTGGTGTTGGGTAAAGTGTTCTGTAAATGTTAAATCTATTTGTTTGATGATATTTAGTTCTGTTATATCCTGACTGATTTTCTGTTTGCTATCTCAGTAAGAGAATGGTGTTTAAAAATCCCAACTGTAATGGGATATGTCTTTCTTCTTTCAGTTCTTTTAATTTTATAATCATGTATATTGAAGCTCTGTTAGGCACATGCACATTTGAAATTTTTCTGTTTTCTTGGTGAGGTGGGTCTTTTATCATTTTTATCTCTCATAATTTTCTTTGCTCTGAAGTCTACCTTCTGGCTATAATATAACTACTCTAGCCTGGTTGTGGACTTGACTACCATCTGTGGGATATATTTTTTCTTTCCTTTTACTTGTTAATTACTTACACGATTATGTATGACATGAAGTCTAGACAGCATTTAGTTTTTGTTTTGAAACAAATCTGTCTTTTGATTGAGACTGTTTCTGTTTTAAGCATTTATTGGTATTTATAACACTATTTATATCTTAAGCATTTATTGATATTTGAATTTCGGTCTGTCATTTTATTGTTTCTCAATGTTCCCATTCTTTCATTCTTCCCTTCCCCTTTCCTGGCTTTTCAATTCTTTGAACACTTAATAGTGTTGCAATTTAGTCTATTTTTTTTCTATTTCCTTTTGTACAGGTTTCTTTTGTTTTGGTTTTTGGTGATTGTTGCAGGGTTACAGTGTATATAACTTTTAATACACTTAGAATTAATATTTTATTACTTTAAGTTGAATATAGAAAACTTAGCACTAGCTAAGTCCCTTTCTGCCCTGTCTCCCACATTTATGTTTAGTTGTCTTGGTTACTACAGCTATATACAATTAAAATCACATCAGGGAATATTAATTTTTGCTTAATTATATTTTAAACAATACATAAGAATAATATTCTGTGCTGTTAATGCAGACGTTTATCATTTCTTTTGCTTAATATTTTTGTAGTACTTTTTTACAATATATAAACCAACAGTAATATATTATTATTAACTAAAGTCCAAAATTTAAATTAGGGTTCACTGTTTGTGTGGCGTTTTTATATGTGTTTGATCAAAATCCTGCCCTGACAATCCTCTGTACTCTACCTATTGGTATAGGTCAATTGGCTATGTTGCATGGGTATACTTCTGGACTCCCTGTTCCTTTCTAGTGATCTATTTGTCTGTTATCCCTTACCTTCCTCACAATTCCTGGCAACCCCTGATTTTTTTTACCGTCTCGATAGTTGTTTTTATTTTTTTCCAGAATGTCCTGTAGTTTGAATCTATCAGTATATCGCCTTTTAAGATTGGTTTCTCGCACTTAGCAATATGCATTTAAGTTGCTTTTATGTCTTTTTTTTGGCTTAATAACTACTTGTTTTAATCAGTGAATAACATTCCATTGTAGAATTTACCTCAGGATTTTTTTTTTAATCCATTTACCTATTGAAGGATATCTTGGTTGCTTCTAAATTTTGGCAGTTATGTACAAAGTTATTAGAAACATCTTTGTACAGGTGGACTTAAGTTTTCAGCTTCTTTGGGTAGGTACCTTGGAGTGGGATTTCCTGATCATATGATAAAGCTAGGTTTGTGCGAAACTGTCAAACTGTCTTCCGCAGTAGCTGTATCATTTTGCTGTATCATTCCCACCAACAATGAATGAGACATCCTCTTGCTTTACTTCCTGGCCAGCACTTGGTGTTCAGTGTTTTAGATTTTAGCCATTTTAATAGATGTATATTGGCATCACGTTGTTCCAGTTTGCAATTTCCTAATGCTGTATGATGCTGAACGTCTTTTCATCTGATTATTTACCATCTGTATATCTTCTTTCATGATGTGTTCGGATCTTTTGCCCATTTAAAAAATTCGTAGTATACATTTTTATTTGTTGTGGCGTTTTAAAGTTTCTTTGTATGTTTAGATACAAATCCTTTATCAAATATGTATTTTGCAAAGATTTTCTCCTAGTCTGTGGCTTATCTTTTTGTTACGTTTTTTACAGAGCAGAATTTTTTAATTTTAATGAAGGCTGACATCAATTTTTTTTTCTTTTATGGATTATACTTTTGGCATAACAGCTAAAATGCCATTGCCAAACCCGAAGTCACTCAGATATTCTGTTATCTTCTATACATTTTATGATTTTACATTTTACATTTTACATTTAGATCTATGATTTGTTTTAGTTAATTTTTGTGAAGGGTAGAGTCGGTATTGAGAATCATTTTTTTTTTCTTATGGTTGTCTGCTTATTCTGACATCATTTTTTGAAAACAAACAAAGTTATCCTTTGTATACTTTGGGTTGTTCCTTTGCCAAAGGTCAGTTGGCTATGTTGCATGGGTATACTTCTGGACTCCCTATTCCTTTCTAGTGATCTATTTGTCTGTTAATTTCCCAATACCACACTGTCTCAATTACTATAGTATTTTTATAATTATTTTATTTTTTCAATGTTCCAAGATTCATTGTTTATGCCCCAGACCCAGTGCTTCATGCATTATGAGCCCTCCTTAATACCTACCACCAAGCTCAACCATCCTGCCACCCCCCTCCCTTCCAGAACTCTCAGTTTGTTTCTCAGAGTCCAAAGTCTCTCATACTTCATCTCCCTCTCTGTTTTCCTCCAGTTCACATTTCCTTTCCTTCTCCTGATGCCCTGCATGTTACTCCTTACAATCCACAAGTAAGTGGAACCATATGATACTTGACTTTCTCTGCTTGGTTTATTTCAATAAGCATAATCTCCTTCAATCCCATCCAAATTGCTACAAAAGTTGGGTATTCATCCTTTCTGATGGAGGCAAAATATTCCATTGTATATATGGACCATAATTTCTGTATCTATTTGTCTGTTGAAGGGCACCTTGGCTCTTTCCACAGTTTGGCAATTGTGGCCATGAACACTGGGGTACATATGGCCCTTCTTTTCACTACATCTGCATCTTTGGGGTAAATACCCAGTAGTGCAATTGCAGGGTCATATGGTAACTCTATTTTTAATTGTTTATGGAATCTCCACACTGTTTTCCAAAGTGACTGCACTAACTTGGAATCCTACCAACAGGATAAGAGGGTTCCACTTTCTCTACATCCTCTCCAACACTCGTTTCCTATCTGGTTCATTTTGGCCATTCTAACCCTTTCCCTAATTGTATTTTCATGGTGTCAGGTGGTATTTCAATGTGGCTTTGATATGAATTTCCCTGACGGCTGACGATGATGAACATTTTTTCATGTGTCTATTAGCCATTTGTATGTCTTCCATGGAGAAGTGCCTGTTCATGTCTTCTGCCTGTTTTCGATATGATCATCTTTTTTTTTTTTTTTTTTGAGTGTTGAGTTTGAGGCATTCTTTATAAATCTTGAATATCAGCCCTTTGTAGTGTCATTTGCGAGTATCTTCTCCCATTCCGTGGGTTGCCTCTTTGTTTTATTGACTGTTTCCTTTGCTGTGCAGGAGCTTTTTATTTTGATGAAGTCCCAAAAGTTCATTTTTGCTTTTGTCTTCTTTGTCTTTGGAGATGTGTCTTGAAAGAAGTTACGGTGACAGATGTTGAAGAGGTTACTACCTATGTTCTCCTCTAGAATTTTGATAGATTCCTGCCTCACATTGAGGTCTTTCATCCATTTGGAGTTAATCTTTGTGTATGGTGTAGAGAATGGTTGTGTTTCATTCTTCTCTATGTAGCTGTCCAATTTTCCCAGCACCATTTATTGAAGAGACTGTCTTTTTTCCAGTAGATATTTTTTCTTGCTTTGCTGAATATTATTTGACCATAGAGTTGAGGGTCCATATCTGGACTCTACTCTGTTCCATTGGTCTATATGTCTGTTTTTGTCCCAGTACCATGCTGTCTTAGTGATCACAGCTTTGTAAAAAAAAAAAAAGCTCAGAATCAGGTAATGTGATGCTCCCAGCTTTGTTTTTCTTTTTCAGCATTTCCTTACTAATTTGGGGTCTTTTCTGGTTTCATACAAGTTTTAGGATTGTTTTGTCCAGCACTTTGAAAAATGTTGGTGGAATTTTGATCAGGATAACATTGAAAGTATAGATTGTTCTGGGTAGTATAGACATTTTAACAATGTTTATTCTTCCAATCCATGAGCATGAATGCTTTTCCATCTTTTTGTGTCTTAAGTTTCTTTCATGAGTGTTCTGTAGTTTCTTGAGTTCAGATCCTTTACTGCTTTGGTTAGGTTTATTCCAAGGTATTTTATGGCTTTTGGTGCTATAGTAAATGGAATCAATTCTCTAATTTCCCTTTCTATATTTTCATTGTTGGTGTATAAGAATGCAATTTATTTCTGTACATTGATTTTGTATCTGGCCACATTCCTGAATTGTTGTATGAGTTCTAGTAGTTTGGGGGTAGAGTCTTTGGGTTTTCCAAGTAAAGTATCATGTCATCTGCAAAGACAGAGGTTGACTTATTTTTTGCCAATTTGAATACCTTTTATTTCTTTTTGTTGTCTGATGGACCTTGCTAGGACTTCTTTTTTTTTTTTTTTTAAGATTTTATTTATTTATTTGACAGAGAGAAACACAGCAGAGAAGGAACACAAGCAGAGGGAGTGAGAGAGGAGAAGAAGCAGGCTTCCCGCCGAGCAGGGAGCCCGATGCGGGACTCGATCCCGGGTCTCCGGGATCATGACCTGAGCTGAAGGCAGTTGCTTAACCAAATGAGCCACCCAGGTGCCCCAACCTTGCTAGGACTTCTAACACTATGTTGAACAATAGTGGTGAGCGTAGGCATCCTTGTCTTGTTCCTGATCTCGATGGAAAGGCTGTCAGTTTTCCCCATTGAAAATGATATTCACTGTGGGTTTTTCATAGATAGATTTTATGAAGTTGAGGTTCCCTCTATCTCTATATAAGAACCAGCTTCTAGTTTCATTAATGTGTTCTACTGTCTCTAGTTTATAATTCATTGATCTCTGCTCTAATCTTAATTATATCCCTTCTTGTGTATGGGATCTGCTTAATTTGTTGTTGATTTTCCTGTTCTTTAAGGTGTAAAGAGAGTTAGTGTATTCGAGATTTTTCAATTTTTTGAGTGAGGCTTAGATGGCTATGCATTTGCCCCTTAGGACCGCCTTTGCCATATCCCATAGGTTTTGGGTCAATCCATCTTCATTCTCATTGGTTTCCATGAAATGTTTTAGTTCTTCTTTGATTTCCTGGTTGATCCAAAGATTCTTAAGCAGGATAGTCTTCAGCTTCCAAGTGTTTGAATTCCTTCCAAATTTTTTCTTGTGGTTGCATTCCAGTTTCAAGGCATTGTGGTCAGAAAATGTTCAGGGAATAATCTCAGTCTTTTGGTATCGGTTGAGCCCTGATTTGTGATGTAGTATGTGGTCTGTTCTGGAGAAAGTTCCATGTGAACTCAAGAAGAATGGGTATTCTGTTATTTTATGATGGAATGTTCTGAATATATGAGGTCCACCTGGCCCAATATGTTATTCAAAGCTCTTGTTCCTTTGTTGATTTTCTATTTGGATAATCTGTCCATTGCTGAGAGTGGTGTGTTAAGATCTCCTACGATTAATGTTTTTGTGTCAATATGACTCTTTATTTTGCTAAACAGTTGGCTTATGTAGTCAGCTGTTCCCATGTTGGGGGCATAAGTATTTATAATTGTTAGATCTTCTTGGTATATAGACCCTTTAAGAATGATATAGTGTCCTGTATCTCTCACTACAGTCTTTAGATTAAAGTCTAATTTATCTGATATGAGAGCTGCAACCACAGCTTTCTTTTGAGACCGGTTGACATGGGTTCTCCATCCCCTCTCTTTCAGTCTGGATGTATCTCTAGATTCAAAATATGTCTCTTGTAGACAACATATGGATGGGTCTTGTCATTTTATCCAATCTGCAACACTGTGCTGTTTTATGGGAGCATTTAGGCCATCCACATTGAGAGTCATTGAGGATACGTTTTTATTGACATCATTTTGTCTTTGAAGTCCTTGTTTCTATAGATTGCCTCTGTAAATTTCTGTTTTATGTCACTCTTGTGTCACTTATGTCACACTTTCCTCTTATATAGAACGCCTCCCCCCTCCGCCCTTAATATTTCTTGTAGTGCTGGCTTGGGGTCCCATAATCTTTTAAATCTTGCTAGTCCTGGAAGCTCTTTATTTCTCCATTCATTTTGAATGTCAGCATTGTTGGATAAAGTATCCTTGGCTGCATGTTTGTTTGTGATTTTTTTTTTTTTTTTTCATTTAGTGCCCTGAATATGTCTTGCCAGCCCTTTCTGGCTTGCCTGGTTTCTGTGGACAGGTCTGACGTTATTCTGATGATCCTGCCTCAGTACATAAGGGATCTCTTCCCCTTAGCTGCCCTTGAGACATGTTCTTTGAATTTATGAATCATGAATTTCACAGTTATGTGCCTGGAGGTTTTTCTAGCCTCATTGATCTTGGAGGGTGTCCTCTCTGTCTCTAGGACACGAACACTTGTTCCATTCCCCAGATTAGGGAAATTTTCATCCAGGTTTGTTCAACTATATCTTCTGTTTCTCTCTATCTCTCCACTCCCTCAGGGATCCCAATAATTCTGATATTGGAGCATTTCATGGTGTCTTTTTTTTCCCTAATTGTATTTTCATGGGATTTTAGCTGTTTGTTCCAGGACTTCTGCTTCTCCTTCTCAGTCAGTCTGTCTTCTAGATCACTAATGCGATCTTCTGCTTCACTTACCCTAGCTATTAGAGTATTTAGATTAGATTGGATCTCAATGATAGCATTTTTAACCTCTGCCAGGTCAGCTCCCACTTCCGCCCTTTTAGATTCTATGTTGCCACTATAGGTCTTTTCCAACTTAGCCATTGCTTGGATGATTGCTACCCTGAATTCCATTTCTGTCCTATTGTTTATGTCCATATCCAGTAGTTCTGTGACAGAGGCCGCAGTCTCTGAATTTTTCTAATCTTTGGTGTTCCTTCTCCAAGGCATTTTGATGAGGGGTGGTTGAGGGATGTGTAGCTGAATATATTAACCATGATCCAGGCAAGTTGCCCATTGGAAGATTTTGGAGCAATCAGAAGTCACCACCAAAAGAAAAGAGGAAAGAAAAAAGAGAGAAAAAGAGAAAAAAAGAAAGAAAAAAACCCAGCCAAAATGGGTCCCAAAGGTAGGATTTATATGGCACAAAAACAAAAAAGAATAAACAAAAAGACCATCAAAAGTAAAAGAAAGGAGAAAAAAAAGCAAAACCTGGCCCAAAAGACCCCCTAGAATCAGATTTATATAGT
>PITA01023284.1:0-28473 GCA_004023965.1 Spilogale gracilis
TCAAATAAATAAATAAAAAATCTTAAAAAAAAAAAAAAAACAAAAAAAAACTTTAGAAAAAAAAAAAAAAAGAAAATAACTTATGGGTCAAAGAGGAAGTCTAAAGTGAAATTTAAAAAAAATACATGGAACTAAATGAAAATGAAATATAACACACACAAAAAAATTTTTAAGATTTTATTTATTGGAGAGAGAGAGAGAGAGAGAGAGAGAGAGAGAGAGAGAGAGAAAGAAACACGATGGGGCGCCTGGGTGGCTCAGTTGATTAAGCGATTGCCTTCGGCTCAGGTCATGATCCCGGAGACCCGGGATCGAGCCCCGCATAGGGCTCCCTGCTCAGCGGGAAGCCTGCTTCTCCCTCTCTCGCTTGCCCTGCTTGTGTTCCCTCTCCGGCTGTGTTTCTCTCTGTCAAATAAATAAAATCTTTAAAAAAAAACAAAAACAAAAACAAAAACAAAAAAACACGAGCAGGGGGGAGAGGCAAAGGGAAAGGGAGAAGAGAACTCCCTGCTGAGCAAGAAGCCTGACATGGGGCTCAATCCCAGGACCGAGATCATGACCTAAGCCAAAGGCAGATGCTTACCGAACTCAGGCACCCAGGCGCCCCCAACATAACAAAATTTGGAAGACACAACTAAAGTAGTACTGAGAGGGAAACTGATAGCACTAAGTGCATACAATTAGAAGAGAGGGAAATCAATACTCTAAGCTCACATTTCAAAAGCTTAGAAAAAGAAGTATAAAACACACCCAAAGGAGGAGAAGAAAAGAAATTTTTTTTAAAGATTTTATTTATTAATTGGACACAGAGAGAGATCACAAGTAGGCAGAAAGGAAGAGAGAGAGGAGGAGGCAGGCTCCCCACTGAGCAGAGAGCCCAATGCAGGCCTCGATCCCAGGACCCTGAGATCATGATCTGAGCTGAAGGCAGAGGCTTTAACCCACTGAGCCACCCAGGTGCCCTAGGAAAGAAATTCTAAAGAACAGAGTGGAATTATCACACTCAATGGTAAAAAACTGAAAGCTTTCCCCTAAAATCAGGAACAAGACAAGGATGCCCACTGTCACTTTTATTCAACATAGTACTGGAAGTCCTACCCACAGTAATTAGATAAGAGAAAAGAATAAAAGGCATCCAAATTGGTAAAGAAGTAAAACTTTCACTACTTGCAGATGACATACTCCTACATACACAAAACCCTAAAAACACCACCACAATACTACTAGAACTGATAAATGAATGCAGTAAGGTCCTAGGATACAAAATCAATGAAGAAATCCGCTGCATTTTTATACACTAATAATGAAGCAAGAGAAAGAGAACTAAGAAAGCAATCGTAGGGTGCCTACGTGGCTTAGTCAGTTAAACATCCACCTTTAGCTCAGGTCACAATCTCAGGGTCCTGGGATGGAGTCCTGCATCATGTTCCTGCTCAGTGGGGAGTATGCTTCTCACCTCGCCTCCACCCCTGCTTGTGATATTGCTCTCTCAAACAAATAAATAATAAAGTCTTTAAAAAAGAAGAGAAAGTGATCCCACTTAAAATTACACCCGAAATAATAAAAAACCTAGGAACAAACTTACTAAGGAGGTGAAAGACCTATACTCAAAAAATAAAACACTGATTAACAGCTCTCTGTTCACAGATGATATGTAGGAAACCCTAAAGACTACACAAAAAAAGAATTGTTAGCATTTATAAATTAATTCAGCAAAGTAGCAGGATACAAAGTTAACACACAGAAATTAGTTGTATTTCAACACATAACAATGAACAATCTGAAAAGTATACTAGAAAAACAATTCCATTTATGACAGATCAAAAAGAATAAAATATTTAGAAATTAATCAAGGAAGTAAAATACCTATAAAAGGAAAACTACAAAACACTGCTAGAAGAAATAAAAGAAGATATAAGAAAGTAGAAACAGGGCGCCTGGGTGGCTCAGTTGGTTAAGCAACTGCCTTCGGCTCAGGTCATGATCTCGGAGACCCGGGATCGAGCCCCACATCGGGCTCCCTGCTTGGCGGGAGGCCTGCTCCTCCCTCTCTCACTCTCCCTGCTTGTGTTCCCTCTCTCGCTGTGTTTCTCTCTGTCAAATAAATAAATAAAATCTTAAAAAAAAACAAACAATAAAGTCAAATACCCTTAAAAAAAAAAAAAGGTAGAAACACATTTCGTTTTCATTGTCTGGAAACCTTAATAATATTAAGATGTCAATATTACCTAAAGCAATCTTTAATGCAATTCCTATAAAAAGCCCAATGGTGTTTTGTTTTGTTTTGTTTTTTAAGATTTTATTTATTTGACAGAGAGAAACACAGCCAGAGAGGGAACACAAGCAGGGGGAGTGAGAGAGGGAGAAGCAGGCTTCCCGCCGAGCAGGGAGCCCGATGTGGGACTCGATCCCGGGTCTCCGGAATCATGACCTGAGCCGAAGGCAGTCGCTTAACCAACTGAGCCACCCAGGCGCCCCCTCAATGGTGTTTTTTGCAGAAATATAAAGGTTCATCCTAAAATATGGAAACTAAAGGGACCCCAAAAACCATCTTGGAAAAGGAGAATAAAGCAGACAGACTCACACTTCCTGATTTTAAAACATACACAAAACCACAGTAATCACAGTTTGTTTGTTTGTTTTTAAAAAGATTTTATTTATTTGATGAGAGAAACACAGCTAGAGAGGGAACACAAGCAAGGCGAGTGAGAGAGGGAGAAGCAGGCTTTCCGCAGAGCAGGGAGCCCAATGCAGGGTTTGATCCCAGGATCCTGGGATCATGAACTGAGTTGAAGGCAGAGCTTAAAGACTGAGCCACCCAGGTGCCCCTAAAACTATAAAAGTCTTAAAAGAAAACATAGCACAAAAGCTTCAGGACATTGGATTTAGCAATAATTTCTTGGATATGATACCAAAGGCACAGGCAACAAAAGAAAAAATAAATAAATTGGATTTCACAAAATTCAAAAGTTTTATATATAAAAGGACACTATCAACAGAGTAAAAAGGCAACCCAAGGAATGGGAGAAAATATTTGGGTATATTTGTAATGGGTACAAGAGATTAATATCCAAAATATACAAGGAACTCGTAAAACTCAAAAACAAAAAAAAACAACCAACCTGACTCAAGAGGCAAAGGATCTAAATAGACATTTCAACAAAGATACACAAATGGCCAACAAGCACATGAAAAGATGCTCAACATCACTAATCATTAGGGAAATGCACATCAAAACTACAATGAGATACCACTTCCCAACAGTTAGGATGGCTACTACCAAAAAAACCCCAGAAAATAGCAAGTGTTGGTGACAATATACAGAAATTGAAACCCTTGTACAATGTGGAAAAGTAAAAATGGAAAAACCACTGTGGAAAACAGTATGGTAGCAATTCCTCAAAAAATTAAAAATAGAAATACCGTATGATTAAGCAATACCCAAAAGAACTGAAACGAGGGACTTGAACAGCAGCATTATTCACAACAGCTAATGCACGGAAGCAACCCAAGTGTCCACCAAAGGATGACTAAATAACCAAAATGTTTTATATACATACAATATTACACAGCCTTAAAAAAGTAAGGAAATTCTGACATATGCTAAAACATGGATGAACCTTAAGAACATTATGCTTAAGTGAAATAAGGCAGTCATAAAAAGACAAATCCTGTATGATACCTCTTCTTTTAATTAATTGACTAAGTAATGAATGAATTTTATATTACTCTTAAATCAAATAGAGTAGTCAAAATCACAAGTAGAAAGTAGAATGGTGATTGCCAGGGGCTGGGGAGAACAGGGAATGGGAAGTTGTTATTTAATGGGTACAGGGCTTCAGTTTTACAAGATGAAAAGAGCTATGGAGGGGCGCCTGGGTGGCTCAGTTGGTTAAGCAACTGCCTTCTGCTCAGGTCATGATCCCGGAGACCCAGGATAGAGTCCCACATTGGGCTCCCTGCTCGGCAGGAGGCCTGCTTCTCCCTCTCTCACTCCGCCTGCTTGTGTTCCCTGTAGGGCTGTGTTTTTCTCTGTCAAATAAATAAAATCTTTAAAAAAAAAAAAAGAGTTATGGAGATGGATGGTGATGATGGTTGTATAACATATTATAAATGTATTTAATACACTGAACTATACATGAAAAATATGTAAGATGGCAAACTTTGTTGTATGTCTTTTATCACAATAAAAAATACTGGGAAGAAAATAAGTCTATCAGTGTGTTGGAAATGACAGAGCCAAGCCTGCCTTTTGTACTGTTTCCTACACTGACAGATTTACTATCAAAAGTTAAACAAGCCAGGGCGCCTGGGTGGCTGAGTTGCTAAGCATCTGCCTCTGTCTCAGGTCATAATCTCAGGGTCCTGGGATCCAGCTCTGAGGCAGTCTCCCTGCCCAGCAGTGAGTCTGATTCTCCTTCTACCTCTACCCCTTCCCCGCTCATCCTCTTTCTCCCTCAAATAAACAAAATCTTTCAAAAAAATTATTAAAAAAAAAAAGTTAAACAAGCCTCCTCCAGCCATCCAAGATGCCAAAAGGAAAGAAGGCTAAGAGGAAGAAAGTGGCCCCAGCCTCCTGCAATTGTGAAGAATCAGAAAGCCAAGAAGGTGGTCCATCCTGTTTAAGAAAAGCACCCCCACCCAAAAAAAAGACTCAAGAATTCTGGCATCAGACAGGACATCCAGGCCAAAAGGGACCTCATCCGCTTTGTCAAATGGTGCCCCACATCTGCCTGTAGCAGCAAAAGGCTATTTTCTTTAAAAGATTTTATTTATTTATTTATTTATTTATTTGACTGAGAAAAACATAGCCAGAGAGGGAACACAAGCAGGGGGAGTAAGAGAGGGAGAAGCAGGCCCCTGCTGAGCAGGGAGCCCGATGTGGGGCTCGATCCCGGGTCTCCAGGATCATGACCTGAGCCGAAGGCAGCTGCTTAACCAACTGAGCCACTCAGGTGCCCCACAAAAGGCTATTTTCTATAAATACCTAAAAGCGCCTCCCACCAGCTCACCTAGGCCTTGGACCACCAAATAGTTACTAAACTGCTTAAGCTGGCCCCAAATACACACCAGAGACAAAGCTAAAGAAGGAGACACTGCTGACATGGGCAGAGAAGAAAGATGTTGGCAAAGGGAACATCCCCACTAAGAGGCCGCCTATCCTTCAAGCTGGCTTTATGTCACCACCTTAGGGGAAAATAAGAAGGCTCAGCTGGCAGTGACTGCACATGAAGTGGATCCCACTGAACTGGATATCCTTGTGCCTGTCCTGTGTGATAAGAAGGGGGCTTCCTGGGGCGCCTGGGTGGTTAGCTCTGGCTAACCTGGTAGAAGCTATCATCACCAATTATAGCAACAGATATGATGAGATCTGCTGTCACTGGGAGGCAAGGTCCTGGGTCCAAACTCAGGGAATCATATCCCCGAGATGGAAAAAACAGAGGCTAAAGGACAGGCCACCAAACTGCGCAGTGTATTCTGTTGAATTCTCTGTACGTAAAAGCAATAGAAAGTTTTTAAAAAAACAAAACAAAACAGGGATGTCTGGGTGGCTCAGTCATTAAGTATCTGCCTTTGGCTCAGGTTATGATCCCAGAGTCCTGGGATTGAGTCCTGCATCAGGCTCCCCGCTCAGTGGGGAGCCTGCTTCTCCTTCTGGCTTCTGCTCTCTCTCTCTCTGCCCCTCTCTTTGACAAATAAATAAAATCGTTAAATCAAAACAAAAACAAAGGTGAAACAAAACATTCCTTTTCAATGTTCTCGCAAATGAGTTCAATTTAAAATTACCATGCAAGCCTCCATTAAGGCAGTATGCATCTCATCTGTTTTATGCTCTTGATCTGCACCAGCATCAAGTAGAAAGCGAACCATATCCAAATGGCCTTTAAAAAAAAAAAAAAAACACACAAAATTGTAAACTGTATTTCTAATGAAATGAGTATTAATTTAATACATTAAGTATTAAAATGGGGAATAAGTTTCTTTCAGGTTATCTATACAAAAATTTATCAGAACTTATTTTTCATTCAATAAAGGAATGACAGTTTTACAAAGCCAATCCAAAATAATAAGCACACTCTCATCAAGGTATCTAGGTTTTAAAGATTGAATTAGTAGAAAGCACATAACTCAAGTTAAGTAAAGCAGTAATACTTATTCTTTGATTTAATCTATATAAACTATCAAGCTATCAAATCAAAACACTGAAATCAATTAGAATGCCAGGTAAAATACATTTGGATCATACTTTTAATAAAAACAGCATTAAAATAATGACCATAAACTCACTGTGGCAATGAACAGGTACAGAAAACTCCATTCAAAATAATTTCAACCCTCTCGATACATTTAATATACAAAAAGCCGTAACAGTCAGTAAGAAAAAGACAAACACTCCAGTAGAAAAATGGATGAAGGACATGAAATGGTTATTAAAAAAGAAATGTAAATGAATACTAAACTGAAAAAGAATATTAAACCTTCCTATTAAACAAATGCAAATTAAAATGAGACACCATTTTTTACTATCAAAATGGCAAATATTAAAAAAAAATGGTAATACCCAGTGTTGGTGAGGGTGTAGGGTGGGATAAAGGGCACTCTCAAACACTGCTGGTGGGAGTGTAAATTGGTTCAACCTTTCTAGAAGGCAATTTGGCAATATGTATCAAAAGCCTTAAAAATGTCCATACCCTTTGACCAAGCAATTCCACTTCCAGGAATTTATCCTAAGGAAATAATCAGAGATTAGGCAAAGATGTCTGCACAAGGATGTTATTACAGTGTTTTTAATAATAGTGAAAACTGGGAACAATTCAAGTGTCCAACAATAGGCAATTATGGTACATCCATTTGATGTATTTGCAGAGACTACTAGTTCCCTACTCAATACCCACTCTTTCAGTCTTCCTTAATAACAGAACTCTGATTTTTATCTGAGTGGCAACTAACTAAAAAACTACATTTCCCAGCTTCCCTTGCTATGTGCAGCCAATTAGATATAAGTGGGAGCTATAACACAGAACTTCTAAGATTTCTTAAAGGTAGCTTACTGATTTGGAAGGCATTCCCCATTCTGCCCTTACCCTCTCTGTCCTTCCTATAATATAGATTGCCGGGGCTCTAGCTACCATTTTGGATTACAGATAACTTTGAGGATAGTAGGAAGGTAGAAGAGAAAAACAGAATTCTGAGATCTTGATAGCAGTGGAACAGCTATACTAGCTCTAGACAGCCTATAACCTTGGACTTGATTTATGTAAAAAAAAAAAAAAGCTTCTTTTTTCTTTAAATCATTATTAATTTAGGTTTCATGACACATGCAGCCATACCTACTTGTAGCTGAAACAGTCAAATACTATGTGACCATCAAAAATTGTGTTACAAAAATATTTACTGAGATGGGAAATGTTCATGATATATTGCTAAATAAAATAAGCAGACTATAAAACAGTTAGGTATGGTTGTTTAGTTTAAATATATATGTTTGTTTATATATGCTTTAAAGATACTGGAAATAAATACACTAAAATACTGCTTACATGCTTTAATCTTTAGATAGTAACAATACATGCCATTGTAAAATTTCTTTTCCTTATACTTTTCTGTGTTTTTGAGGTTTTTTTTGTATCAACTGTGATTATTACTATTACTTGAGTGTGTATTACTTTTGAAATAAAGGTTGGAAAAATCATAAAAAAACAAAAGTTATTAAAAAATGGAAACCCTCTAAATCTATGCTATGAGTTTTCATTGACTTCATAGCTACCTCAATAAATCTGAATTAAAATAATAAAGAAACATACACTGTGAAATTTATACTTTACGAAATACAGGCTACAATGGATTTTCTATATAATCTCTTACAAGTTACAATAATTTGACAGCACAGGGAAAATATAAGTAATATAAAATTAATTCAAATACTAAATACTCAAATATTTAAGTACTCAAAGTTGTTACAAAAAAAATTATAAATATCCATATATAGAGAGAGTACCTTTGTAGCATGCAAGGGTAAGAGCACTTTCTTTGAATTCATTAGAATGGGTATTGATGCCTGCCCCATGATCCAGAAGAACTCTTGCAACTTCCACATGACCTGCACTGGCAGCTTCCATTAAGGGGGTATGTCCATTTTCATTATGATCTTCTATATTTGCACCTTCATTAAGTAGCACTTTCACAATGTCAACAAATCCTCCAGCACAGGCGTAAGTTAATGCAGTATTTCCTAACAAAGAACAAAAAAATACACAGAATTATGATAAAATGGGTACAATTATAACTATGCTATGCTCTAGTTCTACCTCTTCAATTCCCTTACATAAACCACTAGAACTATCATCTCATGGTTTTTTTTGTTGTTGTTCTATTGGTTAGAAGCATCATCTTAATTTTGTTACTAATTAAAAGATTTATTAAAGGGGCACCTGGGTGGCTCAGTTGGTTAAGTGTCTGCCTTTGGCTCAGGTCATGATCTTCAGGTCCTGGGATGGAGCTCCACGTTGGGCTTCCCACCTAGCGGGGAATCTGCTTCTCTCTCTCTCTGTGTCTCTCTCTCTCTCTCCCTCTGTCCTCCCCCCAGCTCATACTCTCCCGCTTTCTGTCTCAAATAAATAAGTAAATAGGGCGCCTGGGTGGCTCAGTAGGTTAAAGAGCCTTCGGCTCAGGTCACGATCCCAGGGTCCTGGGATCAAGGCCAACGTCGGGCTCTCTGCTCAGCAGGGAACCTGCTTCCTCCTCTCTCTCTACTTGCCTCTCTGCCTACTTGTGATCTCTCTCTCTGTCAAATAAATAAATAAAATAAAAATAAATAAATAAATAAGTAAATAAAATCTTAAAAAAAATAAAGGATTTGTTATAGACAGGCCAATTTACTTATATTCCCAATAGATTAAAGATATGTGTCAGAAGGAAAATGTACCTAAAACAATGAATAGTCTTACAAATAAATCTGCACAAATAAAGGAAAGGTAAAAGAAAATTAAGAAATGACGAAATTAAGGATTCCTAGGCTGTAAAGTAGCAAAAGAAAAAGGAGTAATTTTGAATGATCCACTAGAATATTTTAAATAAAAATATACTGAAAGGGATTTTTCAAGACGACACTTCATTTTATTTGACAGGCTAATAAAGTAGGAAGATATAAATCCCCCTCAGCATAACTCCTTCAAAAGAAAAATTCTTTAAAAGGTCATTATCGGGTGCCTGGGTGGCTCAGTAGGTTAAAGCCTCTGCCTTTAGCTTAGGTCATGATCTCAGGGTCCTGGGATCAAGGCCCGAATCAGCCTGTCTGCTCGGCAGGGAGCCTGCTTCCTCCTCTCTCTCTGCCTGCCTCTCTGCCTACTTGTGATCTCTCTCTCTGTCAAATAAATAAAATCTTTAAAATAATAAAATAATAAAATAAAATAAAATAATAAGGGGCGTCTGGGTGGCTCAGTTGGTTAAGCGACTGCCTTCGGCTCAGGTCATGATCCCTGGGATCGAGTCCCACATTGGGCTCCCTGATCAGCAGGAGACCTGCTTCTCCCTCTCTCACTCCCCCTGCTTGTGTTCCCTCTCTCGCTGTGTTTCTCTCTGTCAAATAAATAAAATCTTAAAAAAAATAATAATAACAATAATAAAATAAATAAATAAAATAAAATAAAATAAAATAAAATAAAATAAAATAAAATGTCATTATCCAGGGTGCCTGGGTTTCTTAGTCAGTTAAGCGGCTGCCTTGGGCTCAGGTCATGATCTTGGGATCAAACCCCATGTCAGGCTCCCTGCTCAGTGGAGAGCCTGCTTCTCCCTCTCCACTCTGCCTACTTGTGCTCTGTCTCTCTGTCAAATAAATAAATTAAATTAAATAAATAAAAGGTCATTATCCCATTATTGGTGTGCCACTTATTTCTTTCCTGATTTTGAGGATTTTTATTTATTAGAGGAGGCAAGGGAGATGGTTTAACTACCTAAGAGTAAGGCACTGAAGAAGACTGTTTTAGAGAACAAACATTCCAGAATCCAATGTATTCTGAATTCAACTGTTCAACCATTTTATACTTTACACATGTCACTATCATTACAACTAAGACAAAGTGGTCAGCAAAATAGTCTATAATTCCTTCTAGGAATCTTGCTCATTTACATTTAATATTCACTTAATGATATGGAACAATGATATTGCTTTCATTATGTAAATTTTTAAAAATCATGTTGTTGCATCACTAAATCTAAGTAATTTTACTACTAAAACTATACCTATAACTCAAGACACATGACCAAGTTTCCTCCTATCTATGTGTCTGGGATAACTAAAAGAATAACTCTTATTAGAACAGCTTTCATTCTACCACAAGAATATCTTAGTAGTAAATGCATTCACTTATGCCTGACACAAAAAAAACCCACAGGGTAAATACTCTCAGGTTAATCTATAATCTAAAATCAAGGCAGTTGGATTTAAATGAGAGAAATAATTATAAGACATACAGTTCATAATTTTGCCTCTTTATACATTACATATCAGTATGGCAAAAAAGAAACTGTCTCCAGAAGAAAAACTGTCAATCTTGGCCAAACAGAATCTCAGTCTTTTTAAGATACCAAATTAATTTATATTTTACTCAGAATTTCTAAACAACAACTAAGATTTTTCTGTAGGTTTATAACTGATTTTCCAGTTGTAAAAATCAAATCTTTATCTCTTAGGTTATAACTAGTTATATCAATTTATTTTCCTATAGATTAATTTTATTTTCCTTATCAATTAACACATAATTTTCTTCTTACCTGTTGCTGACTGGGAGTTGACATCTGCATCATGAAGAAGTAATAATTTCACAATATCTAAATAACCTCCACTGGATGCTGCCATTAGGGGAGTTATGTCTCCTTTATTTCCTCGATCTTCAACATTAGCATGCATAGCAAGCAACACCTTTAAAACACATTACACAAAAAGAGACGGTCAGTTCTTATTATTAAGAGTATTTCTAGAGAAATAAATGCATAAATGCAACATAAAATGTCAACTGCTCTTGTCAGAGTATGTGTTACGCTTGGTATTACCTAGCATGAGAACAGTTAAAACTATACTTCCAAGATAGAAACTAACTGGTAAACACATGGTTATTTCTCAATATTGCTACAACAGACAGAAAAAATTAAAAGAACTGAGGTAATCTGAATGAAATGACAATAAATCACTACTTTCCATTTTAGCTGTATATTATTTCTACAGACAAGCTGAAAATATTATTATTACTTTAATGTGTTTCTTATTCATTAGAAAGAGTTTTGAGTAAATGGCAGAAAAATGCACCATGCCCAGTTACACATGTAGGTAGCAAAATTAATTATGTACCAGTTTTTATTTTACCTACTGCCCAAAAGGAAGGAATCTGGCCTCTAACAATAATCTCTTTGATTAGTAATAAAAATAAAACAACAAAATTATTCCATAATTTCAATCACTGAAGATAATTTCTGCTTACTTGTGCTAATTCATAATACCCTGCTGAACAAGCCAAACACAGCAGACTTTCTCCTTCTTCTGTATGTTCATTTACACTTCTGCCTTCATCTAGCAATTTACGAACAGCATTCACATCCCCATCTGAACAAGCTTCTGCCAGACTACGGCTGAAAATAAAACCATCAACAATTAACCAACAAAGAAAGACTCAGAATCCTATGCTAATAAATTATATTAAATACAAAGAGTCATAAACAGAAAAATGTTGATAGAGTAAGGAAAAAAATTACATGACCATTTTGTGTGTTTGTAATATTGACTGTTCATGAAGGCCAACCAAGCCAGAAGGGCAATAAATTGAATACGAAAACAGCTATCATTTTTATTTTCCAAAATGTTCTAACATATTGTCATAGTAATTTTTTTAATATTTATTTATTTATTTGTTTGTTTGTTTATTTATTTATTTATTTGACAGAGAGAGAGATCACAAGTAGGCAGAGAGGTAGGCAGAGAGAGAGGAGGAAGCAGGCTCCCCGCTGAGCAGAGAGCCCCATGCGGGCCTTGATCCCAGGACCCTGAGATCATGACCTGAGCTGAAGGCAGAGGCTTTAACCCACCGAGCCACCCAGGAGCCCATGTCATAGTAATTTTTAAACAAAGTCTTAAAAAATATTAGATGCACAAGTTTTTAAACTCAACCAATGCAATAATTCCCAAAGATATTTGAGATATAACTCCATGGCTTGAAATTTTATTTGGGAACAGAAGGTGTCACCTATGTAAATATTACTGCACAATGGTTAACGAAATCGATAAAACTCAAACTTTAATGTGCGTACAAATCACCCATGTTTCTTGTTAAAATGCAGATCTGATTCAGGTGAGGTCTGGGACTCTGCATTTCTAACAAGCTCTAAAGTGATGTTGATGCTGATGCTGCTGGTTATGGACCATATCTGCATAGCACGCATGTGGATTACTGCATCAGTAACCCATTTCATTTATTATTTCCTCAAGCAGTCAGCTTAGAGTTACTACTATAATCTTTAGAACAAGTAACTTCCTTAGAAAGAGGAGTTAAAGGGGCGCCTGGGTGGCTCAGTTGGTTAGGAGACTGCCTTCGACTCAGGTCATGATCCCGGAGACCCGGGATCAAGCCCCACATCGGGCTTCCTGCTCGGCGGGAAGCCTGCTTCTCCCTCTCTCACTCCCCGTGCTTGTGTTCCCTCTCTCGCTGTGTTTCTCTCTGTCAAATAAATAAATAAAATCTTTAAAAAAAAAAAAAAAGAAAGAAAGAAAGAGGAGTAAAAGCTTACTCACTTTGGATTTCTTACACAGTGTAATATAGTACATGCCACGAGAATATTCAAAGAATATGAGTAGAATACAAAAATAAAAATATAGTATCTATTTTTAGATCTATGTAACATATATATATATACTTAAAATATACCAATTTTAATATCCATTTAGCTAAAGTTATAATCCCCTCCAAAAGACAGAATTAACCAAAAGTTGCTGCTTCCCCAAATTTCACTCTAGAAAATGTCTGATACCCAGAAAAAGTCATTATACACATACGTGTCTACTTGTCCTGTATTGTGGCTGTTTTCTGCTCTCATCCGGGTCAGTGCAGCAGCAGCTTCATCTAATGCACAACTTACTGAGGATGTCAGTCTCCGGAGTACCTCAGGATCTGCAAAAGCTTTACCATCAGCAGTGGACAATTTGCCAATTCCTTCAGTGTGCATCAATCAGTCAGGTAGTGCAGGGGAAGAAAAAGCAAAAAAGTGCAAATTGTAATTACATTACTAAACACTATTATTTAGGGCGAAATGGCATAGTCTCCACAGATAAGGCTGACAATCACAATGTAAGGTTGATATCAACTTTGCCACTAATGTCAAAAGGCATCTTTATAAGGCACATAATATGTCCCATATGTAACTCCAAATATAACATGATGCTTATTGAGATAAATGAATGAAGGTTCTTTCAAAATATATAGTTATACTGTAAGATCTCTAGTAGATCATATTTATATGATTTTAGAAGTAATGAAGTGGGTATTCAGCACTAATGCAACAAACCATCCATCGGTTTCTCCCTTTCATTGAACCATCTTCTAGGGTTAACAGTGTAAATTAAAATAAATTCATTCTAATATTTATGATGTACTTATGATGTGTATGGCACTAGAGAGATGAAAAGGGATAAGGCACAGTTCCTGTCCTCCAGAGCTCAGTCTAGAAGGACTATTAGATGTCTAAGTTGCCAACGAAACTTTTTCTCTAGAGTCAGTGAGGAATCAGTGACAACTGTAACAGAAAATTTTGATGATAATGTCACTGCCTGATCACTGCTGAAAATGAGAGAAAAACAGTTAAGGTTTGGAGAACAACAAGAAAAACAAGAAGGGAAAACATGCCCAATAAGATATAAAATGTATGATTCCAGGCAAATTATAAAAGTATGACACTTACACAGAAACAGATAATTATATCAAGGATATACAATAGAGACCAAAAAAAGACCAAAAGACCAAAAAGACCCAAAAAAGATCATTTGTGGATTCACTGTGTAATAGATGTGCAATTTCAAATGAAAGGAGATGGGAGGGCTTATTTCAAAAACAGTGTTCAGAAATTGGTTACCATTTGAAAATTAAGTAAAAGCTCTAATTCACAGCATTCACAAAAATAAATACCAGGTAGACTGAAGGTTTAAATGTAAAAAACAAAACAAAACACTGAAGAGTACTGTCATACTACATAGTATTTGTCTAATATTAATGTAGGGGAGACTTTTCTAAGCATGACACAAATTTCAAAAGCCAGGAAATAAAAGATTAATACATGTGATATGAAACATTTCTAATTTCAGTAAAAATTTCCATATAATTAAGCACAACATAAAATTAAGGCAAAATAAAAACTGAAAATAATCAATACCCAACATACTTATCACTTATGAAGATTATGATGCAACCTACTGATATTATAGGAACACAAACTATGAAACTGACAAAAAACCTGATTGAGGTTGAGTGCCTGGGTGGTTCAGAGAGTTAAAGCCTCTGCCTTCGGCTCAGGTCATGATCTCAGGGTCCTGGGATTGAGTCCCACATCGGGCTCTCCGCTAGAGAGGGAGCCTGCTTCCCCCTTTCTCTGCCTGCTTCTCTGCCTATTTGTGATTTATCTCTCTGTCAAATAAATAAATAAAATCTTAAAAAAAAAAAACTGATTGAGGAGTAAGGCCCTCTCAAACTGTTGACAGGAATGGATATTGGTACAAAGTTGGAAGGGTCAGGGCCAATTTGACAAGTTATCAAAATTTTATATGTAAACATCCTTTGACACAATGATACCACTTTCTAATAATTTGTCCTATAAAGATACTTGTACAAATGAGAAAAGCTACATATGAATATAAACTACAGCACTATTTGTGATATTAGAAAAGAGAAAATAATCTATCTCTCAATAAGGAACTGGTAAAATAAATTATGGTACATCTAAACAAGAGAATTCTTATCCTTTAAAAGAAGGAGAAAGATAGGACTGCCTGGGTAGCTGAGTTGGTTGAGCGTCCAACTCTTGGTGTTGGCTTGGGTCATGATTTCCAGGTCCCCATGCCTTCCTCTGTGCTGGGTATGAAGCTTGCCTGAGATTCTCTATCTCCCCCTCCCTCCCAGTGACCTCTCCCTTCCCAACTCAAAAAATACATATATCTAAAATAAATAAATAAATAAATAAGACAGATATACCATATTATAGAAGGATGCTTATAGTAAAGTAAAAAAAAAAAGGAAGTTATATTATGTGTAATATAACCCTATTTCATTATTTTAAAAATTATGTATATTTAAACATACACATTAAAGCTACAAAGGAAAAAGTCTGGAAGTATATGTAAACCTTGACATAGGAAGGTTTTATTATCTACTTAATATATTTCATATTGCTTTAGCTATTTCTAATTGTATTATATTTATAATTTAGAAAATAACTTTAAAATTCTTCTTGAAATAGCTTTAATCTTTTTTTCTAAAGTTTACTTACTTAAAAATCTCTATACCCAACATGAAGCTCGAACTCAAAATCCCGAGATCAAGAGTCACACGTTCTTCCAACTGAGCTGGCTTTTGGAATCTGTCTCATGCTTATAAAAGTCTCCCCTACATTCACATGAGAAAAACACTACAGCCAGGCACCCCTGAAATAATTTTCATTCTTCATTTTCTCTAAGAATATCAAGGAATAAAATAAACCTTGAAAATAATGAGTATCTGCCTTCTAGGAGGTATCAGAAACTACTGAATGTTTAAATTTTGTATATTTTGACAATTTAAACTCCATATGTGGTTGGATAGAATGTTCTGTCTAAAGAACCGTCAGATGTATTTTAAGATTTATTTATTTATTTTAGAGAGAGAGAGGAGAGGAGGGAAGCATGAGTTGGGGGAGGGGCAGAGGGAGAGACTCTCAGACTCCACGCTGAATGCCCAAAGAAAGAAAACAGCCCTGAATGAGAATCAAGAGATGCCCAGAAAAAGAGAAAAATGAGTTTAAAACTCTTAATTAGGGATTAAGGAGTGATACTCACAACAGGAGTAAAATGTGAGCCTAAACCAGAGAGTAAAATTTATTACTACCGGTAAGCAAAGCTTGATCTGGGGAAGAAAAGGAAAGCAAAGAAGACTTGGAGAAGACAGATGTCTTTTCTCCCCATTTCTCTCTGCTCTAAGCCAAATAATTTAAGGTTCCAAAGTAAAGCAAAAAGAAAACAAAGCAAAACAAACAAAAAATCCAAAATTAGAGGGTGGTCATGGCACTGCCAGTTCAGAAATCTTATACAGTATATCCCTATATCGCAAGTAGCAGATGCACTAGAAATCCAGACTCTAAGGGAGGCACATTCAATGTTATTACGAATGTGATCTTTATACTTTCCTTTAAAAAATTACTAATTTTAGGCGCCAGGGTTAAAGCCTCTGCCTTCAGCTCAGGTCATGATCTCAGGGTCCTGGGATCGAGGCCCACATGGGCTCTCTGCTCAGCAGGGAGCCTGCTTCCTCCTCTCCCTCTGCTGGCCCCTCTGCCTACTTGTGATCTCTCTCTCTCTGTCAAATAAATAAATAAATAAAATCTTTTTTAAAAAATTACTACTTCTGCTTCAGTATAAACAGACTTATTCTGTTGTGTCTTATTTTAGGTTTCTATCAGTTCCAAAATGACAAAGTAGGTAGACTAAAAGTTAATCTGCTACAAATTATACGGACACTTTTCCATAACAGGACAAAGTTAAAGGAATAACAAGATGATATCAAGCAAGCACATTCTTAACATTTATGTCTTTCTAAGAATAATTTAAAAATGCTCAGTTTATTTTAGCTCTTATTTGTCCTAGTCATTATTTAGTCAAATGTAATACTGTTTTTCTTCAGTCAATATGAAATGTGCTAAAAGGCAGCTGTGATTTTTCTGAATACCTATCCTTAATATCATATTTATTAAAGTACTCAGAAAGTAGGGGCACCCAGTTGGCTCTGTCAGAAGAGTATGTGACTCTTGATCTCTGTATTTTGAGTTTGAGCCCCACATTGGGTGTAGAGATTACTAATAAACATTAAAAAATTGTTTAAAGTAAAAAAAAAAAAAATTAGAGTAAAAAAGGTACTCAGAAACAAAATTAAAATTTTCTATGTTTTCCTATGCTTTTTTAAAAAAGATTTTATTTATTTGTCAGAGAGAGCACAAGCAGGGAGAGTGGCAGGCAGAGGGAGAAGCAGAGTGCCGACTAAGCAGCGAGTGAGGCTCCATCCCAGGACCCTGTGATCATGGCCTGAGCTGAAGGCAGATGCTTAACGGACTCAGCCACCCAGGAGTCCCGAAATTTTCTATACTTTTAAAACCTTTTTATAGGGCACCTGGGTGGCTCAGTCAACATCTGACTCTTGGTTTGGGCTCAGGTCATGATCTTGCAGTTGTGGGACTGAGTCTCACATCTGGCTTTGTGCTCAGTAGTTTATTCAGATTCTTTTTCCCTCTCCCTCTGCCTGTCCCCATTTATGCACTCTCTCTCTCAAACAAATAAAGAAAATCTTAAAAAACAAAACAAAACACGGGTGCCTGGGTGGCTCAGAGGGTTAAACCTCTGCCTTCAGCTCAGGTCATGATCTCAGGGTCCTGGGATCGAGTCCCACATCAGGCTCTCTGTCAAATAAATAAATAAAATCTTTAAAAAAAAAAAACAAAACACCTTTTAATTTGGAAATTTCTGCATTTTAATGAATTTAACATGGGATAAGGTATGTATATGGCACTCTAACAAGCTCCTAGGCACTACAATTTATTTTCCTTTGGGGGCACTATTTTTAAAAATAACTTACACATTCTTCTAGATTAAATTCTTACATGTAGGATACCTGGGTGGCCCAATCAGTTAAGCAGCTGCCTTTGGCTCAGGTCATGATCACGTGGTCTTGGGTTCAAGCCCTAAGAGGGACTCCCTGCTAAGCAGGGAAATCTGCTTCTTCCTCTCCCGCTGCCCCTACCCCTGCTTATGTTCTCTCTCTCAAACAAATAAATCTTTTTAAAAGTTGTTTTAAATAAATTCTTTTTTTTTAAGATTTTATTTATTTGACAGAGAGAAACACAGCCAGAGAGGGAGAAGCAGGCTTCCCGCTGAGCAGGGAGCCCGATGCGGGACTTGATTCCGGGTCTCTGGGATCATGACCTGAGCCGAAGGCAGTCGCCCAACCAACTGAGCCACCCAGGCGCCCCTTAAATAAATTCTTAATGTATATTTAATATGCACATATATTTATGATAGATAAGTAACCAAAAGCAGTGTCATACAAAGTGAACTTCTCTCAAAAGCAATACACACACATAAAAAAAGAATAAACAAAGATTAGAAAAAGTAAACTTCCTTCTTAAAACAATTTTAGCTGATAAAAGGCTTTCATTATAGTGGAATGGAAACTTGGTACAACAAATAATATGCATGTTGTACAATATAAAATGGGGATGAGTATATATAATTGAGAAAGTATGTTTATCACAGATTTTTCTCTTATGCTACCATAGAGCAAGAAGTTGATGTAAACCTTGGTATATTTCAGTCTAATTTTGTGTTCAATTCTTATTTAACTGTCCTCTAAGAAAAAAATAGTAATTTATAATTAAGTTACCCCTAGATGAAAGTGAATAAAAGTAAATAATCACATGCAGAATACTCTAAATCAGTTAAGATCAAAAGATTAATAATCTGATGACTTTATCTCCCACATTTATAATGTAATTGGTAATAGGTAAGTTTTCCTTACTAACCAGCTGATTATCTATGACCTTAACAACAGTGCTGAGCCCTAGAATTATCCACTGAAAACTTTCAACTAAGAATTTTTAAAATATAAAATGTGAACATTTTCTTTAGGAAATAAAAAATATAATGCATCTTAAGAGTTCAAAGTTCATATAATTTTGGGGTAATCTCATACAGCTTTGTATAGAGATCTACACTTTTAAGGAAATGAAAAAAGAAAACCAGAAATAAATTACCTGCTGCTTCCAGCAATGCTTCTAATCGTGCCTGTGTCTCTGGATCCACAGTACGTAAGTCTGCTCCTTCTGCAGTGCTTGATAAGAATATCTCTGATGTTGTTTTAAGTACTGGGTTATCCAGATCTTCTTGGTCCAAAATAAAAGATTCGACCTGTTTATGAATTAAAAATGCAATATCCATCAAACTGATCTTAATTATTGTTAGAATACCTATAATTTAATGTAATATAATTTCTGTTTGGAATTTAAGTATAAGCAGATAAATTACTGTAGAAATATGGGGTTCTGGGAAGGGACTTTGAGGGAGCCTATTTGCTTATCTTCAGACATGACTACGGTATAACTTGGACATATCAGATTCAAGTTTCCTGAAGAATGCTATACCTTCTGTGCCTAGCATAGAGCTTGAAAAGCAGTTAACAGTTTGTTGTTTTTTTAAATGAAACAAGTACATGAACATAGTCCTTGGAAAGATAAAACAGCACTAGGTAGTAAAAAAACTTGATAGCGTGGATAGGTCATTAAGGCTCGGTTTTTCCTCTTTTAATCAATTGATTAAATTCTTATTCTTAAAAAAAATAAGACTTAATACACTGCCAAATATGTGGAGCCCTACAGATAAGAAAGCTCCATGAAGTTAGGAACCACACCTGTTTGTTCTCTGCTTTGTCCTCTGGGCCCAAGAATATCTCACGAACAGTTGTTATTGAATTCATATTTGTTGAAATGAATGAACAGTATAAACAAAAGCAACTTATGAAAATAAACGTGTAACCCTTTAATTTCAGATCACTTTAATTCTAAATGAATTTTCTTAACAAATAAATATGTACCATCTTTCTGGGAAACAATGTGGAAATTTGTATCATGCGTATCAAAATACTTTAAAAGGCTCATGCCCTTTTGATTCAGTATGTCCATTTTAAGGAGTCTATCTGTAAAAAGGCATCTGAAAGCAAGACAAAAATATGCAAGGATGGTCACTGTACATTAATTCAAATTCCAAAAATGAGAGGGAGGGCGCCTGGGTGGCTCAGTGGGTTAAAGCTTCTGCCTTCAGCTCAGGTCAAGATCTCAGGGTCCTGGGATTGAGGCCCGCGTCCAGTTCTCTGCTCAGCAGGGAGCCTGCTTCCTCCTCTCTCTGTCTGCCTCTCTGCCTACTTGGGATCTTTTTCTATCAATAAATAAATACAATCTTTAAAAAAAATGAGAGGGGGGTGCCTGGGTGGCTCAGTTGGTTAAGCAACTGCCTTCGGCTCAGGTCATGATCCCGGAGACCCGGGATCGAGCCCCGCATCCGGCTCCCTGCTAGGCAGGAAGTCTGCTTCTCCCTCTCTCACTTCCCCTGCTTGTGTTCCCTCTCTGGCTGTGTTTCTCTCTGTCAAATAGATAGATAAAAAATCTAAAAAAAAAAAAAAAAAAAAAGAGAGAGAGGAAAAAATCTACAATTGATAATTTGGTAAATACATTCTGTCCATTCACAGGTTGGACTATCAAGCAGTCATTAAAAATAATGTTTCTGAAGCAAATTTGGTGACATGAGAAAGTATTCATAAAATGAAGTGAGAAATCATAAGATTCAAAACAGTATGATCTTTATTTTGCTAAAAGTATATATATGTATGTAAACATGAACATGACTATTATACATATAATCATGAGTATATATTTATGTACTAGATATGTCTACAATATGTAAATATGTACAGGGAGGTTAATATATTTGCAGACAGACAGAAAAAAAGGAACAGAAAGGTTAAATATTTCTCCAAGGTCACACAGCTAATAAATGACAAAGATGGGTTTCAAACCCCACTACATAGCTACACAGTCTATGCTCTTAACTTCTAGGCAATGTTACTTCATAGGGGCACAATATTTGGACTACATTATTTGGCATATTTGGTTAGTTAGTCATCAGTTTCACAATGGCCACCAAATAAACATCCTAAGAAAGATGGTAAAGTTAAAATGATTAGGGTACATTTTATTACCTAGTGAAGTAATCTGTAAAATTTTACAAAATAAATCTTTAACTTCACTACTAATAATAGCACTGAACCATGTTACTATGCTGTAATACAGCTTCTTTAATATGTAATCACACACAAAGATGCCGTTTTAGATCCATGCCAGTAGATAAATGTATCCTATCAGTTGTTAAATGATATGAAAAGATAACTGCTCCGACAATAAAAATCTTCTCATAGGCCCAAGAAATTATTAGGTATTTGCAAATAGGTATATTTGCAAGTTGTAAGGTTAGATAAAACCATCACGCCAAATTCTGGAATTTTTTATTACAGATGGTATGTAGAAGTTAACATTTCTGGGACGCCTGGGTGGCTCAGTCAGTTAAACGTCTGCCTTTGGCTCAGGTCATGATCCCAGGGTCCTGGGTTTGACTCCCACATCAGACTCCCTGCTCAGCAGGAAGCTTACTTCTCCCTCTCCCTCTACCTGTTGCTCTCCCTGCTTGTTCTCTCTTCCTCTCTCTCTCTGACAAATAAATAAAATCTTTAAAGACTTTAAAGACAGAGGGAAAGAGAGTGTGTACACAAGCAGGGTAAAGGAAGAGGGAGAAGGAGCTCCCCGCTGAGCAGGGAGACAGATGCGGGGCTGGATCCTTGGACTCTGGGATCATGACCCCCACCAAAGGCAGCCACCTAACTGACTACGCCACCCTGGCACATGCACACCCCTTTTTATTAAATATTTTATTTATTTATTTGAGACACAGACAGAGAGAGAGAAAGAGAGAATAAACAAATCTTTAGGGGAAAAAAAGTTAACATTTCTATTTTATAAAAAGCACTGGCGTAATGTGGTATTATATGTATTTTGGAAACAAATACAGATTTCTACCGTGTAACACTTTAAAAATCCAAGTTAAGGATTCTCTATTCTCTCTTATTCACTTTCCCAATTATTTACTTAAGTCTTGTTTTGTTTTGGTTTTTAAGATTTTATTTATTTGAGAGAGAGAGCATGATGACAGACAGAAAGAGAGGGCATGTGCACACAAGCAGGGGAGAAGGGGGAAGAAAACTCCCCACTGAGCAGGGAGCCCGATGCAGGGCTGGATTCCAGGACCCTGGGATCATGACCTGACCTGAAGGCAGATGCTTAACCAACTGAGCTATCCAGGTACCCCGAAGTCCTGTTTTATATGAAGCACCTGGACAGTACAAAATTGTGGTAGAAGATATAAGTCAAAGACAACATGACTATCACAAAAGGCCTCAAAGAGAATTAAATAGTACAACTACATGCATTAAATAGAGAGAACTTGCTTCCAGCCCCAGTCATTCAAGACTTTACACAAGAAGCAGCATTTAGGTTAGGCTTTGAAGGATGCAGAGAATTTCACTAGACAGTCAGACATGGGGATAGAAGCCAAAGGGAATGAAATTAAAAAAGGGGCTTAAAGATGCATTTGGAAAGCGGTAAGTGGTCCACTCTCAAAAAATGTAAGGTCCTTCATATACTGCTGGTGGGAATATAAATGACACAGCCACTGTAGGAAACAGTTTTGCAGTTCTCCAAAAATTAAACAGAAAAAAAATATGACCCAGAAATTTCATTTCTATGTATGTAAAAGGATTTAAAACATGTCCATACCAAAATTTGTATACAGAAGTTCATAGCTATATTATGCTTAATGGACAAAAAATAGAAAAAAACCCACAAATGTCCATCAACTGGTAAATGGAGAAACAAAATGTAATATATCCAAATAAGGGAACATTATTCCGCCACTAAAAGGAATAAGTACTGACACATGCCATAGCATAAACGAACCATGCAAATACTACGCGTAGTACAAGAAGACAGAAACAAAAAAAAAAACAAAAAAAAAAAAAAAGGAAGCCAGAAACAAGAAGTCAATTATTGTGTGATTCTACTTATATGCAATGTCTAGCACAGAAATTCACAGAGACAGAAAGTATCTTAGTGGTTAAGCAGAGAGTCAGAGAGAGAGGGATGGGAGTAACTATTAATGGGTCTAAAGTTTCTTTCTGGAATGATGCAAATGTCTGGAATTAGTGGTGAATGATGTACAATCCTGTATACTAAAAATCAATGAAGTATATATTTTATTTTTTTTCTTGATTTTTTTTTAAAAAGATTTTATTTATTTGACAGAGAGAAACACAGCCAGAGAGGGAACACAAGCAGGGGGAGTGAGAGAGGGAGAAGCAGACTTCCCGCCGAGCAGGGAGCCCGATGTGAGACTCGATCCTGGGTCTCTGGGATCATGACCTGAGCCCAAGGCAGTTGCTTAACCAACTGAGCCACCCAGGCACCCCAAAGTATATACTTTAAAATGCTATTTTTTATGGTATGTAAATTTCATTTCAAATTTTTAAAAAACCATAAAGAACTTAGAGTACAACCACGGCTTTAGGCTAGAAAGAAAAACGAGTAGATTTGAATAAGATCATGCAAAACATGACAGACTGCTCATGGTCCATCTCATCACCTCCACCAGATAGAAAGAGAACCAGTAGCAATGTCATCCTGGATGTCAGTAATATGAGTATCACATTCCCAAGTGCTTAGGAAGAATCAAGTTTGGAAAAAAGCACAATATAGAGATGTGTTCCTAGCCTTCAAAAGGCTTATAACTTCTCTCTAAAAATTAAAATTCATAAGATAATTTATTCAGTTTAATTCTCCTATATCTTAAAAATGCATGTAAATTCAAGTTCCAGTGAGGCACCATGACATAATGTAAAGGATAATTGTACTACAGATCAGGAGAATTAGGTGAAGTGTCAGTTTGGGACATTAGGCATGTCATTTTCTACCTTTCTGATGTTCCATTTCTTCCTCAGTAAACAAAGATAATACCTGTCTCACCTATTGTACAGTGTTACTGAAATGATGAAATAAGGTAGAATAATTTGAAAACAATAAAACACTATATATATGTAATTTTTAGAATATTAATTCTGTGTAATTACAACTTTTTTTAAAGATTTTATTTATTTATTTGATAGAGAGAGAGATCACAAGTAGGCAGAGAGAGAGGAGGAAGCAGGTTCCCTGCTGAGCAGAGAGCCCGATGTGGGCCTTGATCCCAGGACCCTGAGATCATGACCTGAGCCGAAGGCAGAGGCTTTAACCCACTGAGCCACCCAGGCACCCGTGGGGTGGCACAACTCTTTTGTCCTGTCCCTCACCACAGTGTCTATCTTCTATGCCCTTTCAAACTGGAAGAAAGGATGATATTCACTGAGAATCCCACATGATATATTTTCATCAGAATTCACTTAAATTCTTTTTTTTTTCATTTTATTTATTTTTTCCAGTTTCATTAAGATATAATTGACGGGGGTGTCTGGGTGGCTCAGTTGTTAAGTGTCTGCCTTCGGCTCAGGTCATGATCCCAGAGTGCTGGGATTGATCCCCGCATCGGGCTCCCTGCTCTGGAGGTGGGGGGGGGGGGGGCGAGCCTGCTTCTCCCTCCCTCTCTCACTCCTCTTGCTTGTGTTCTCTCTCCAGCTGTGTTTCTCTCTGTCAAATAAATAAATAAAATCTTAAATAAATATATAAATATATATATACACACACACACAATTGACATACAACATTGTATGAGTTTAAGGGGTACAACACAATGATTTCACATATATATATATACTGTGAAATGATCACCACAGAAAGTTTAATTAACATCCATCATTTCACAGTCACAATTTTTTTTTCTTGTGATGATCACCTCAACTTTCAAGTGTAGTTTTAGGCATTTTATATTTCAGTTCTGACCCAAAAGATCAAATTTTAGGAGCACCTGGCTGCCTCATTCAGAGGAATGAGCATTTCTTGATCTCAGGGTCATGAGTTTAAGCTCCACGTGGGAAGTAGAGATTACTTAAATAAATAAAACTTAAAAATAAATAAATGAATAATAAAAAGGATCAAATTTTAAATATCTACAACACTTGTGGGAAAAATCTTAAGTTTTCCAGAATGAGTTGTAATTATATGTAACTACACACACAGATGACTTGAATACAATTACATATGCCAAAAGGCACTCAATTCTAATAAATCCTTTGTCCTACCCTCTCTAAAATTTTAAAAGCCTGCATCAATGTAGAATCAATAAAAGGACAAAATATCCAGTTATGCCTATTACTTTGTAAATATTTAGGGGGTTGCTTTTGGCAGTTCATAAATATCTTACCTGGTAAGCCTGTTGAAAGCCATATTTTTATAATTCAGATTGAGATAGCATTACCTCAACAAGCCAACATGGAAACCAGTTATGGTTTTAACATGGAAATATTAAATTAGATCAATTCTGTATATTTAACATACAAGGCATGGTAATATAATCAAAAAAAATCTAGAAAATGGGTAAGTCCAAAATACTCTTATATCTAATTAAATTAGTCTTTATCATGTAAATGAATATAGAAGCCCTGAAGTACCTTACATAAAGCTAAAGGATCACAGAAATGTCCCTACAGCCCAATGATAATTACATAATTCTCAATCCAGTAGCTACACTAAGCAGCAAACATAAAACATTCACCTACAGTGCTACTGTTTTTGCCAATGACAAGAAAGTTTATTTTCAGTCTTAAAGACTGCTGATTTTTTTTCTATCTCCTGACAGGGTACAAAAACAAAAGGTGGACGAAAAAAGACAAGAGGGAATCTGGCCCCCAAAAACTGTTCGTCTCTTATAATCTTTTCTAAATGCTACATGCAAAACACTTTGTCTTCCCTCTTAAAAGTCTTTTCTCACCCTTTCTTCTTTTCTTTTTTAAGAGACTTTATTTATTTACCTGTCAGAGAGAGAGAGAGATCAAGACAGCGAGTACAAGCAGGAAGAACAGCAAGCGGAAGCAGAAGCAGGCACCCCGCTGAACTAGGAGCTCGATGTGGAACTCGATCCCAGGACCCTGAGATCATGAACTGAGCCAAAAGCAGATGCTTAACTGACTGAGCCACCCAGGCATCCCTCACCCTTCCTTCTTTAAAAAAAAATGAGTATTTGATAATTGTCTTTCTCTGACTTATTTCGATCTCACTGATATGAGGAATTTGAGAAACAAGACAGAGGATCATAGGGGAAGGGAGGGAAAAATGAAACAAGAGGAAACCAGAGAGGGAGACAAACCATAAGAAACTCAATCTCAGGAAACAAACTGGGTTGCAGAGTGGGGGTGTGGGGGGGAGATGGGGTGTCTGAGTGGTGGACATTGGGGAGGGTATGTGCTATAGTGATGATGAATCATAGACCCCTACCCCTGAAACAAATAATACATTATATGTTAACTAAAGAAAATTAGTATAATAGCTTCAACTAGAATTTAAACAAAGGGGGGCAGGGTGGAAAAGAAGAACAAGCATTTTCTCCTATTTTTTATCCCATTTGACATTTCAGAAATGAACAACTGAATGGCAACAGTTACTAGGAAGATTAACTCAACTACTATCATCTTAAAAAAACAAAGTCAGTTACCCGGCCAAAATCTAGTTAGAAAAATCATTTATTAATCAAGTTATGCTTTGGCCAAAACTCAATTCCACTAAAAAACAACAACAAAAAACCTCCATACAATTTCTATCAAGTATAAGCAAGCAGTGTCACAATTAAAATGTTACCAATATTAATGTTTTAAGTCTTAAAAAAGTAAGACAATAATACTTCGCTCATACATTTGTCAATAAACAATTGCTACCTTCTATAAGGTATATTTCTGGATATAGCAATTGCTAGTAAATTAGTAAAAAAGGAATATTTGAGCATAAAACATGTACATTATATATATTTGCTTATATATTCTCCAGTCATTGGTCATATCATGCAACAAGTAAATAAAGACTACCAAGCTCTCAAATGTAAGCTGAAAATACATTGTTCTACACAGAATACCTTTTAACCTAACAATGAATTATGAAACTTTTTTTTTTTAAAGATTTTATTTATTTGACAGAGAGAAACACAGCCAGAGAGGGAACACAAGTAGGGGAAGTGAGAGAGGGAGAAGCAGGCTGCCTGCAGAGCAGGCAGCCCGATGTGGGACTCGATCCCAGGTCTCTGGGATCATGACCTGAGCCGAAGGCATTCGCCCAACCAACTGAGCCACCCAGGCGCCCCTGAATTATGAAACTTTTATTTTAAACATGTTAAATAAATTTTTATTTTGGAGAGTGAAATATTAGTAGGCACAAATTTTATGTCTGCTAACCTTTAAGAATAATCATCACTCCCATGAATTCCAACTAGACCTATGAGAAGGGTAAATGTTTTTACACTTTCAAAAATAAAGCTTCCTTAAGAGATTCAGATTTGAGGAGCCCCTGACTGGCTCAGTCAGGGGAGTGTACTGCTCTTGATCTTGGGGTTACAAGTTCAAGTTGGGTGTAGAGATTACTAAAAAATAAATAAATTTATTTAAAAATCTCTAAAAAGAGAAGGGATTCAGATTTGATAATTTAAAATGGAAATCTAGGGGGGTCAAGATGGCGGAAGGCCAGGTGACCGCATTTCAGGGAGTTCCCTGAAGAGAGCTGAATTCCAACAAAAAAACCACTACAAGACCACCGTGAACACCCATGAAACCAGCCTGAAATGTGATATTTCCCACTCCTGGACCGCCACGAGAGACAAAGAACATCAGCAAAAAGGTAGAAACAAATTGGAGGGTCCGGAGGCTTGCCCCCAGAGACAGGGGAGTGGGGGAGGAAGCCCGCAGAGCTGAACCATTGAAAACAAATACCCGAAAACGAAAGTGCTCTGTGAGTGAGGAATAACAGCAGATTACGGCCTGAATTGGGGCTAGAAAGAAGCTAAACACAGCTAAGCCCGGGGCAAGGCAAGACTTTTTAAAATCTTTTATTTTATTTCTTTTCCCGCTGCCCGGACTCCCTCCCCCCCGCCGGCACCGCCCCGGCGCGCGCGCAGCCGCCCGGGCCTCCGCCCCGGTGGACCCCGGCACCAGCCCCAGCCCCGGTGCTCGCGCAGCCGCTCGGGCCTCCGCCCCGGCAGGCCCCCGGCCCCCGGCCCCGGCGCCGGCGCTCGCGCACCCGCCCGGACCTCCGCCCCGGCGGGCCCCGGCCCCCGGCCCCGGCGCACGCGCAGCCGCCCAGGCCTGCCTCCGCCTGAGCCGCCACAGCTGCCGGAAAAGCAGCGGGAGTGGATTCTATCCTGCCCTTCTCTCCTGTTTCTCTCCAAACCGTGGGTCGCGTGTAGACCCCCCCAGGGGAAGACGTTTTTTACAGACTTTTGTGGGACCAGAGAGGCCCCAGGTCCCTGGGGGCAGACAAAGTCGCCCGATCCAAAAGGAGTTGTGGCTTAGAGGTGCGGGAGTGAAGCGACAAGCGGGGTCGGGGGCAGAAATCAATACAACGTCCGCACCAGCCCGGCTGTGACAGACTGCCAACCGGGAGGCTGGAAAGAGCCCCTCCCTGTGTAGCGGC
>PITA01023285.1:0-28480 GCA_004023965.1 Spilogale gracilis
TATTTAGGCTTCTGCCTTCAGCTCAGGTCATAATCTTTGAGTCCCAGGACCAAGTCCCCCATCAGTCTCCCTGCTCAGAGGGAAGCCTGCTTCTCCCTCTCTCACTCTCTTTGCTTGTGTTCCCTCTCTCACTGTGTTTCTCTCTGTAAAATAAATAAATGAAATCTTAAAAATATAATAAGAGAAGTAAAACAAGATAAAACAAGATGCTGAATGGAGACAGTCATATTAAGTATGTACTTGAAAAATATTAACAAGCATTCTGGCACATAATGGGGAAAGCTTCATTTTGGGAATCACATCAATAAAAGGCCTGGACATCATGAATCATATTTTCCAGTCTGGCAGATGAGCAAGTGATAAATCTGTACCTCAGGTAGTCATCTCAGAGAGAAAGATGAAATAATGAGTTAGCCACTGCCATCCATAGTACCCACAGTGAGGAAGCCAAAAAAATTTAAAAAATTACTTTTTCTCCAAACAAATATCTATTGAGAATTGCAAGTGTGTCATCCAGTAACTACCAGAATAATTCAGCAGCTGAAAGTGTTAAGAAATTATTGCTATTGTATGATGATGTGAAATTTAAAAAATTTGTGCACTTACTTTTTGATAAAATTATTATAATTAATTTTGGTACCTTTTCTGGTTTATTTTGGTAGACTAGAAATTAATTCTATACATTATGGTGGTATTTGGCTTCTTTCGTGGTTCTGCCTGAATATAGATGTTAGTACCTGGGCTTTCATATTTGGTCAAAATGCATGTTGGTTGCACCTATCTTTACTAAGGTTAGTCTGGTTATAGGAAGAAAGAAAAAAAAGAGATATTAAAACAGTATCCTGAAGCCAAAATATACAGCGCCTTACAGGTCATTTAAAGAGTTCGGAATTTATCTTCTTCATAATGGTCAAGACAAAGAATTTAAATGTAGAAGAAGGGGGTGCCTGGGTGGCTCAGTTGATTAAGCAGCTGCTTTCGGCTCAGGTCATGATCCTGGAAACCTGGAATCAAGTCCCACATCAGGATTCCTGCTCGGCGGGAAGCCTGCTTTTCCCTCTCTCAGTCCCTCTGCTTGTGTTCCCTCTCTAGCTGTGTTTCTCTCTGTCAAATAAATAAATAAAATCTTTAAAAATAAATAAATAAATGTAGAAGAAGACTGGATAAGACTGGATATAGAGTTCATATATATCCATACATACATACATATATACACACTTTTATATAGTGTATATATGTAAGTGTTATATATATTATATATATAAGTGTATATATATAAAGTGTATATATATATAAACAATATATATACACATATATATTAATTCTTTTGACAGTAAGAAACATCAGGTTTTAATTGTGCTGCTTAAAATTTGAGTACTTTTATAAAGACATCTCAGGTTCTAGGACTTGGTCAAAATTCTATATAGAATGCAATAAATTGAAATATTCTGTTTAGGGTTCAAAAATATTTTGTGCTATTACATTTGAGATTCATGACTTACTCAACATCCTTCTATATTTTTCTAATCAGTCCTAATGAATGGCTACAGTTTGAAATAGATATGGAAAGGCAGACATGGCTTTAGGAAAATTTCTCCCTTATAAGATTTATGTTTTAAAATGTATTGTTCAGATTCACACAAATAGGTTTCAACTCAAAGAGAAATACATCACATACAGTAGTTTGTTCATATGCTCATAATAAAGACCATTTATTATTTTCTAAAAAGAGACTATCAAATGGGGCACCTGGGTGGTTCAGTTCATTAAGTCTCTGCCTTTGGCTCAGGTGATGATCATGGTCCTGGGATCAGCTCTGTGTCAGGCTTTCTGCTCAGCAGGGAGACTGCTTCTCCCTCTCCCTCCACCCCTCCCCCACCACTCTTCCTCTCCTTCCTGCTCTCTCTTTATCTCTGTCATTATCACTGTCTCAAATAAATAAAATCATAGAAAAAAAAAGAGGACATCAATTTTGAGGAGTTTAGAATTACAGGTTTGAAAAGATCATCTTATTACTCTGAATTCAAGGATTTCTGTAATGTGACTGGGTATATTATTAGAAGAAATAGAAAAGGAAGACTGGAAAAAAAGGTAGAAAGTTAGAAGAAAACAGCAGCCTACAGCAAAGATGAAAGGAAGCAATTTAATGACTAATCATGTTCTCAATAACTTATTATAATTCCCTAATATTTTGTCTAACATGTCTCCAAGTCTCCCCATAGCCTCACAAAATTTTCTGACTTCATTCTTTTTTCATCAAGGTGTGCTCCTGGGTCTGTGTCCCCGTGCTGTCATTTGCAAAGCTGTTCAACATTCACACCTATCTCTATTTCCTTGTTTGTAGGGTAACTCAGGGAGTGATGGGCAGTCTTGCTATCTCTAACTGGATTTGCCAACTACTATGCCAGGAGTTAGAAATTAAATTGTCTTTTGTCAGAATTTTCTGCATCCTTACATGATTATTGTCAGTTCTTCTCTTGTAATAGAATATTTATATGATGAGAGATTTATTTTGGTGTGTATTCAGGCAAAACTTGGAGTATTCTCCCCAAATCTGGTATTTCCTCAAATATAATCATAAGGCATCAGTTTCATAAAATATTGGGACTAAAATGTAGTCATGAATAGAACTGTTTAAGCAAACAGCAGTGACTAGTAAAACTACATTACACTTTTTAATTAGTCTACCTTGGCGCCAGTTGGAATTTAAAAAGTATGGCTTCAGGAATGACTTGGAAACACTAATAATAATATACCCAAACTACATATTTTACCATCCAAAAAGATATGATACTCACATGAAACTTATAAAATAATTTTCATAATATTAAATAAAGCTTTATATGATCTAATACATATTATTTGCCAATCTGATAAGAGCTAAAAATAGAATAATAGAGCAAGTAATTATTCATGTTAGACCCCAAATATAAGTTCAAATAGTCATTATAATTTGAGATTTAAGCAAACTATTGATAATACAATCCTGCAAAGAATACTCCTTGTCTCTGAATCCAGATATCAGAACAACATATGGTTGCCAAAAAAACGACAGTTTTGGACATTCCACATGTCTGAGTGATAGCTTCATCCAACTTCACAACATCTGCTTTTGGTAAAGTTCTTGTAGTCTCATAGCATAGTTCAGATATTTCAGAGAAGAAAGAGAATTCTGGTCAAAACAGAATTTTCTGTAATTTCTTGTAAATTATATTTAGGAGTCTAAACTTTTGTGTATAAAATTATTAAGAGATTAATTCTTTACTCAAAAATAGCAATGTGTTAGTCTCCAAAGGCCTTGGTCCCTGTGAATTCATGGGTTAAGAGTGGCAAGTAAACAGAAAATTGGAATATTGTGTTACCATAGATATGATAGAACTAAACACAAGTTATTATGGGAATAGACAGAAGGAGTTCCAAGTCTAGAGTATATGTTGGCTAACTGAACATAAAAGAAAAAGAAAAATAAAAAAAGAAGGAAGAAGAAAGAAAGAAAGAAAGAAAGAAAGAAAGAAAGAAAGAGAACGAAACCAAGAAACAAACAAAAATGGACTTATAGAAACTAGAGCAAAGGGCCTTTGGCAAGATCTAGTTCATCCCCATTTTATCTATAAGAACACTGAAGTGTAACTTAATATAGAGATTGATGATGGAACTTAGAACTTTATTACAACTCAGTTTTCCTTGTGCCTCAAAGTACCTAACAGTTAGTTATCTGAAGTTGCTCTGTCCAGGACTAATTTCTGGACGGGTACCCCATACTGTGTTGATGAATGGTCTCATCATCAGAATCAGGTGAGTGTGTTATCATGTCACAGAAAAACAGCCAGAGCTCACTCTGCAGTTGGAAAGGGAATTTAATGAACACATAGCATATTCTCAGCCACAAAAATTATTTTATTAACATATTTGCCATGAGAACATTGAATTACTAAGTCAGAACTTTCTCTGTCATACACCAAGAGAGCAAAAGTCAGGAGGACTTTCAGGCAGAACAGTAGGACCTGACAAAAGAGGAATAGAAACTCTTGATGGCAGACTTTACCAAAGGGCAAAGAGCTGTATTCATGGCAGTAAATTACTTCTTGAGTGTCAGAGAAGAAAGCTTTTGCAAAAGAATACGGTGATAGGTCAAGGGAAAATTCAAGTCTTGCTCTATGAATTCTACACAGAGCAGGATTGCTTTGTGTTTCAAAGGTAATTTATAAATGGCTAGATGACTTGTAATTACTTTGAAATAATTCTGGGTTCACAGATTAGAAGAAATAAACTTTAAATAATTTCTCCTGAATACTCAAAGGAGCAAAAATACCATAGAAGAATTGTTGCACTGATGTATTGGGGTTGGGGAAAATATGGTTAACTGATTATGAATAACTCAAATTTATCACAAACATACTTTATTTTTTCCATTTGTATAGTGAAAAAAATTAGTCTTTTTTTTTTAATTTCAATAAATTCAGCCAACTAAGTACTACTGAAAAATGCTTGAGTGATTTGTGATCTTATAGGGCACCTATAGGTTTTCCCCAGAGACTTGCACAAACTAAGGTTATCAATTATTACATTGACACACAATCAAGATATAGAAAAATACATCTGAAGTAACAGAATTGTTAGGGATACGAAAGAGATCTCACTGAGTACATTAATACATTCAGAGAAAATAACTTGTCAATCAGAAAAAGAAGAAAAAGAAAGATTGGTCTGGAAAGAGTCTTCAAGCATGATTTGCAGAGGCAATTATATATAACCTCCATTCAGGCACAATTCAGAGGTTCTTCAAGAAAGAAAATCTTCACCAAAGTAGTTATGGTGCTGTTGGAGACAGGTAGACTACCTCAAGATAATTTTATTAACATAAGTAACACATTCCTCTCTGTAGGAAATTCTAATTATAATAGGATTGGCATCAGAACAAGAGCACTTAAATTATTAGCATAAGAAAGGTCTTAAGCAAAATTTGGTTTCATTTGTAGAAATTCCTACTGCAAAAATAATGGCTATTATTGCTTAAAAATTATCTGATCTGTATACCAATTAATAAATTATGATTTGGATTTATATTTCAATTTCATGAGGTATTGGTTTGTGTTTCCCTGAGAAAGGAATTAGTTCTCATGTGCAGACATATCACGTTTCTGACCATGAAAATCTGAGCACCAGGTCTTCGTTGAGATAAATCCCCCAACATAGGTTTGCTGGCTTCTTCTGGAAACATCCAGAACCAACTAAGTTTCCATGATACTATTCATATTAGTCTCATCTTTATGGAAAATCTATTACCAGAGATTAATTGTTATCATTTTCTTTTTTTCTAAGCTTATTAATAAGCTGTCATTCCCAAACCTCTCCCAACAGCTCAAAATGCCTTAGTTCCTGACATATCCATCTACACTGGGATATCTTTTTTTTTTTTTTTTAAGATCTTATTTATTTGACAGAGAGAAACACAGCCAGAGAGGGAACACAAGCAAGGGGAGTGAGAGAGGGAGAAGCAGCCTTCCCGCCCAGCAGGCAGCCCAATGTGGGGCTCGATCCCGGGTCTCCAGGATCATGACCTGAGCCGAAGGCAGTCGCTTAACCAACTGAGCCACCCAGGCGCCCCTACACTGGGATATCTAAAAGCATATCTAAATCAATCAGTTTAAAGCAGAACTCTAGATCCACCTTCCAAAGACACTCTTTTCCTGTCTCTCCTGTACACTTCCTATTAAGTTAAGTGACACCATTTCATTTAATTGTTCAAGTCTAAAAGCTGGGAGTCGATCCTCCCTTTTTTCTTCACCCTTAAGTCAAATCATCATAGCAATTCTTGTCAACTCCTCATTGCAAGCATTGAGTTGAATCCATTCACCTCAGTACCTCTCTGATTAGCTCTCACTTTTATCCTAATAGTCTATTAACTGGTCTAACAGTCTTCCGCCATCTCTCTGTCACTCATAGATGAATGTTTGTGCCCCTCCCACACTACATTTTTATGTTGAAATTCTAACCCCCAAAGTGATGTTGGGAGGTGGAAAATTTTGTAGGTAACTGGGTCAGGGTGGTGGAGGCCTCATGAATAGAATTAGTACCCTTTTAAGATATTAGAGAATTTTCTTTCTCTTCATCTGAAGAGGAAGCAAGAAGAGAGCCATCTATAAATCAGAAAGAGGGCTCTCACCATAAGCAACCCTGGCCGGCCCTCTGATCTCAGACTTTTCAGTCACCAGAATGGTGAAAAACAGTTTTGTGGTTGTTTAAGCCACCTAGTTTATAGTATTCTATTTTAGCAGCCAAATCTAATATGTTTTCTCAGTGATTTTTCACCCAGCAGCCAGGGTTATCTTTTAAAATTATGAAGCCCTAATGCTATTATCAAGCACCAAAGATTAAACTTCACACACTGAATGCTGATTTATGAAGCAGTCCAATGTCCTCCAATGTTATCTACTCTTTTTTTTTTTTTTTTAAGATTTTATTTATTTGACAGAGAGAAACACAGCCAGAGAGGGAACACAAGCAAGGGGAGTGAGAGAGGGAGAAGCAGGCTTCCCGCCGAGCAGGGAGCCCGATGTGGGACTTGATCCCAGGTCTCCAGGATCATGACCTGAGCCAAAGGCGGTTGCCCAACCAGCTGAGCCACCCAGACTCCCCTAATGTTATCCACTCTTGTCTACTGGGTTCCAGGCTCATGATGGTCTCTTCTCTTTTCTATTTAATTCTCAGTTCTCGCACTTTTTTTTTTTTACATAAGTTCTATGTCCAACATGGGGTTCAAACTTACAACCCCAAGATCAAGAGTCACATGCTTTCCTGACTGAGAAAGAAATAAGCACCCCTCTTTCTTGCACTTGCTGATTCTCTGCTGGGAATTCTTTCTCTCCAGATCTTTCCTGTTATTCATCTCGGGCTGTCAAGTATCACCCATTTAATGATCTTTCTTGATTCGTTTATTTAAGGTAACCCCATAGTATTTATCCCAAAGATACAAATGTAGTGAAAAGAAGGACCATATGTACCCCAATGTTCATTGTAGCAGTGGCCATAATCGGCAAACTGTGGAAAGAGCCAAGATGACCTTCAACGGATGAATGGATAAAGAAGATATGGTTCATATATACAATGGAATATTACGCCTCCAACAGAAAGGATGAATACCCAACTTTTGTAGCACCATGGACGGGACTGGAGGAGATTACTCTGAGTGAAATAAGCCAAGCAGATAAAGTCAATTATCATATGGCTTCACTTACTTCTGGAGCATGAGGAGTAACATGGAAGACATTAAGAGAGAAAAGGAAATGTGAAATGGGGTAAATAAGAGAGGGAGACAAAGCATGAGAGACTGGACTCTGAGAAACAAACTGAGGGTTTTGAAAGGGAGAGGGTGGGCAATAGGTGAGCCTGGTGGTGGGTATTAAGGAGGGCACGTGCTTCATGGAGCACTGGATGTGGTGCATAAGCAATAAATCTTGGAACACTGAAAAAAAATAAATTATTTAAAAAATAAAGTGAATTTAATTTCTCAAAAGAATAAAGTAACCCTGTAGACATTCTTTTGCAAAGCATCACACTGTTTTCTTCTTAATACACACCATTTTATGATAGAATCTCATTTTTTTTTCCATCTATGAGAACAGGGTTGTTGTTGGACATATTCATAGCTGTTTTCTCCACACCAAGAAGGACATGCGGCATAAACCTTCTAGGCACTCCAAAGGGTTTGTTAAAGAATAGATTGCACAGGGAACATAGATGAAAGGATATAGGGAGAAAATATATTTTCGAGATAACATAGTCCAATTTCCTTTTTTTTCCTCCTCAAAGTCCAGAAGTTGGTCAGTGATTAAATTTGCCAATGCGCTTTTAACTGCTTAAACAATGAAATCAGAACTCAAAAGTTTTCTGACTTCTAGTTCACAGCACTTTTAACATATCACACTCCTTATTCAATGACCCTGTCCTGGAGATACACACAGAAGTTACAGAGGTTTCCATAACTTTACTTTGCATTATATCCTATTTATTTCTTTTTTTTTTTAAAGATTTTATTTATTTGACACAGAGAAACATAGCCAGAGAGGGAACACAAGCAGGGGGAGTGAGAGAGGGAGAAGCAGGCTTCCCGCCGAGCAGGGAACCCGATGTGGGACTCGATCCCGGCTCTCCGGGATCATGACCTGAGCCGAAGGCAGTGGCTTAACCAACTGAGCCACCCAGGCGCCCCTATTTCTATATACTATAGGCTTTTGAGTTTGTTAATAAAGTTTCAACATAAGTAAAACAGCAGTTGTGGTAAGACATTACATATCTTCTTTGCATAATTAGGTGTCATCTTGTGTCATTTATGAAAGAATAGAGAGCAATTATGGTTCTAAACAGTGCTTCTCCAACAGATTAATATTGTTTAAATCAGCATTTCCTACTCACAAATTCTAATCCTAATTTCTTTAATGTGGTATTTTTATTCTGTCTTTAATGGATTAAGATATATTTGAGGAAAAAATGGCATTTTATTCATTTTTCTGACAAATGATCTTGCCTTATTGTTAATAAAATGCTCAACATACAATGGAGTCTAAATGCCATGTTCTAGAGTTTTTCAAGCATTAACATCTGAGAAGAGAAATAGTTTCTCGAGACCTGAGAAGGGCCTATAAAGGAATACCATCTATGCCCAGATTGCATCCGTGCATTCCACCTAAGTAGTCAAACCTGAGAAAAAGATTTGGCCAGGAGAAGATTGAAACATAACAAAAATAGCATTCCTGTTCCTTTGCATCTGTGACATAAATTAAGAGGAACCCTAAAATCAACATCTACTCTAGGCATCCTCCATTCTAATTTTGTTATTTTTCTCCTTAGTGGTCCAAACCATAGTGCATAGTTAAATGATATTTTTTTTCCTTTGGAATCCACTTTTATTTTCTACTTTTAAGAACTCCTTGTCAGAGCCTGGATTAATTAGGATATGGAGCCCATTTTTAAAAGTCTTGTTGTGGAAAAAATCCTGAGAATTATCTCTGGCAAAATAATCATCTCTCAGACAGAGTCTAGCCTCACTGGGGGAATCCCATGGTTCTGCAAATATTCTGTTTGATTTTCAGTTTGATCACTGATATTTTTTACCAAAAGGTTAGACCACTGTCTCCATTTTCATTGTTTTGTGGTTAATCAAATGTCTTCAGTTTAAAAGTCCTCGAGGCTATGAATTGGTCTGTTTTAAAAATTTCCTTGCTCACTGAACCAAATTCAATGCAGGGGAGTTGGTACAATGCAGAGCAAAACAAGAAGTTAACCACATTTGGCTTTCTCGGGTATACATGTTCTGTCTGCATATGCCAAAACAACTGAACGTAAAGGAGACACAAGAAGAACCTTCATTTGGTTCCCTCTTTCGTTGTGCTAAGTAAAGTTATTACCTCCTTACCATCTTCTCCAAACACACCTCTATCATTCCAGGCATCATAAAACAATAAGTGGCAATTCGTTATAGCAGAAATAACAGGCATTTCTGTCAATACTGTATTTTACCCTCTCTCCAGCTTATTTTTGAAGGAAACTGTGAAAAGTTAATTATAGCCTTGAAAAATGCCCTGATAAGAAATGTTTCTCTTTATATAGTTATGTGATATTCCTTGTAAAGAAACATAACACACGGGGCACCTGGGTGGTTCAGTCCTTTAGCATCTACCTTTGGCTCAGGTCATGATCCTGGAGTGCTGAGATGGAGCCCCACACTGGGCTTCCTGCTTGTGTTCCCTCTCTAGCCGTGCCCTCTCTAGCCGTGTTTCTCTCTGTAAAATAAATAAATAAAATCTTTAAAAAAAAAGAAACATAACACACATTTTGCAGATCATCTATTAAGTTTGCTCATTATATTTTCTTTTTTGAATGTTTTCTTTTTTATTAATAGTTCACAATGGTAAGAATTTAAAACATAAAACCAACTCAAGTGAAGGCTTTTGCAGTCGCTCTGCATATGTTACCTCCGTCATAAAAAAACTTTGTTTAAATTCTTTAAGAACAAAAAGAAATTCAACTGAAAAGCAAAAAAGAAAATATGTTTGTTTTTTTTTTTAAGATTTTATTTATTTATTTGACAGAGAGAAACACAGCAAGAGAGGGAACACAAGCAAGGGGAGTGAGAGAGGGAGAAGCAGGCTTCCTGTTGAGCAGGCAACCCAATGCAGGGCTAGATCCCGGGTCTCTAGGATCATGACCTGAGCCGAAGGCAGTCACTCAACCAACCGAGCCACCCAGGCGCCCCAGAAAATATGTTTTTATTCCATATTTATGCAAGTATATTTGGAAAATCTGGATGACATCTTATTGTGTCTATCAATGTTCCCATTTCTCATGATCACTGGCAACAGAAAAAAAAAATGTCCTGATAATTCATAACTTTTAACTCTCCCTACTTTCTGAAGTTTTATATGCAGCACCCTATTTTATGCTATTAATTTTTGGGACAAGCCAAATCATGCCTACTTGGGTTTGGGGTCACAAAGGATGTTTAATTCATGTTTAACTAATCTTTGTGCCCAATTCCAGCCACCTTGTCTGGGTTAATAAATATTTTCTTAACACATAAACATATGAAATCAAAGCACATAAGAGGGTTACACAGCTGAAAAGGGCAGATGAATAGCGGTACATATAGACTCATTCTATCTGCATTTTGTATTCCCTCCATTTGCTATGCAGCATTTGGGCTTCAGAATATATTTTGAGATTTTCCATCTTCCGAGCTATCAGCAATTTTCCGAATGATATTCTCAGCTTTTTTAGGGACAGACAATGAAACCAAAAAATGAGTTCCATGGGGAAGATAATGGTGGGTAGTTATTCAGAGCCATGTCTGCACAGCTCCCTTTTTTTTGTGGGGGAATGAATTTCAATGATTCATTTCTTCTGAGCCATGTTATGCAAGTGTATTTCTTGGGATGGATTAAATTGATCAAAAACTAATATAAGCAGAGTGAAAAATTAACAGGGTTTTAAAATCATTTTATTTACTGGTAGCAGGTAGTAAATCCAGCAGTCAATTTTCTATCCATAAATCAGGACAGACTTTTTGTTGAGTTTTATGAGTGTATAGTGTGAGAGGCATGTATTAATATACTTAGTAAAAATGTAGTTACATTAAGTAACTGTCAGATTATCTCTGATGATAATTGATCTCTTTGACATCAACTAATGGTCACTCAAAGTATGCATACCAGGGAAGTAGCTTTTAGTGAATAACTTTAATTGATAATAGTAAATAGAAGGGTCAGAGTTTAAAAACATATATAACATATATATTATACATATTTATTTATTTATATATACATTCATACATATATGCACATTCACACATATATATGCTTGCATATATAACATATCAGATATAACATATAGAATGCAGAATATGAGATACAAAACTGTAAGTACTTACAGTTGGTAAATAGAGAACAACTATTATAATCTCCTAAAGCAGGGAAATATTCTTTAGTCATTGATCATGGGGGTGAGAAAGAAGAAAAATATCCCAAAATTAAAGTGACTGTGTTTTGGCTGATATGATCCATACAAAAACACGGATTGTGGGTGGGACACCTGGGTGGCTTAGTCAGTTGAGCATCCAACTCTTGATTTCAACTTAGATCATGATTTCAGGGTCATAAGCTCAAGCCCTGTATCGAGCTCCATGCTGGGTGTAGCACCTGCCTGCTTCGGATTTTCTCTCTTCCTCCCCCTCTGCTTCTCCTTGCTCAATCAAAAAAAAAAAAAAAGTGGGTTGTGGGTGACTGTGCATCTTACAATTTTAATTAGAAGGAATAATGGTGATATAATGCCAATCAAGGCTATATGTAAAATTAATGCAACGAATAACCTTGTTCCACACCTTGCCCTCTGCCTTTCTTACATGCTGTGCTAATAGGTAGAGCTAGTGGCTATGTTGGGTATTAGGCTCTGCTGAAAGCCTCCCAAAAATGTGTGCAGACAGAACTACAAGAAGCATGGGGTCTTGTTTTGAAAGTCTTATTGATACCATAGGAGATTCTAGATTATCAGGATATTGCTATCGCATGGCAAAATTTTTCAGTAGGTTGTAAATGGAAACATGTTAACTGGAAATGGAATTTCCTACAGTGTTGTCTGAAGCAATGAGATAGAAAGTAAAACAGAAAAAGGCAAAGCACTTAATAGAATATCATGAGAAGGCAGAGTAGACTGAATCTTTATCAGAATTCCTAACAGGGGGGTGACTGGGTGGCTCAGTCTTCAAGCATTTGCCTTTGGCTCAGGCCATGGTCCTGGAGACCTGGGGTCAAGCCCACATCAGGCTCCCTGCTCAGCAGGAAGCTGACTTCTCCCTTTCTTACTCCCCCCACTTGTGTTCCCTCTCTAGCTGTGCTGTTTCTCTCTGTCAAATAAATAAATAAAATCTTTAAAAAAAAAAAAAAAAGGAATTCTCTAACAAGGATGCCTGGGTGGCTTAGTCAGTTAAGCATCTGCCTTTGGCTCAAGTCATGATCCAGGGTCCTGGGATTAAGTCCCACATCGGGCTCCCCGCTCACTGAGGAGTCTGCTTCTCACTCTCCCTCTGCCTCTCCCGCTACTTGACATGTTCGCTCTCTTGCTCTCTTTCTCTTTCTCTCACAAAAATAAATAAAAGTCTTAAAAAAGAAAAAACATCTAACAAAATCTAGTGTGAGCCAGAAGTATGACCACATAAAGAATTTGAACATTTTGAGTAGCCATTAAAGAGTAAAAACTAAAAGTGAATTTTAATAATATATTCTATCTACATAGATCCAATATATTTTTAAATATAATCAATATACAATTATTGAGGCATTTACATTGTTTTTCATGGCAAGTCTTGCAAATCTAATACGTATTTTGTACCTAGACTACCTTTTAATTTTGACTAGACAGTCAAGTTCAGTAGCCACATCGGGTTAATAGCTTTGCAAATGGGACTGCTCAGTGTAGACAGAACTTATAGTTAGGAAGAACTCAAAGGAAGGAAGCTAAAAAAATTCAGTAAATTCACTTAAAAATATCATCATGTGTAAGGAAACATATCTAGTTAGATAATTCATGGAACAGTCTCATGTTCACTCCAGCCTCTTCTCATTTGGGGAAGATTTCAAAGTAAGGAAGAGGAGATGGGGAGAGAAGTAAGCATATATCCCTGAGATATATGCTGAATTGTGTTACGGGTATGTAAGGAACCCCAAAACAGGAGGAGATATTTAAAGAATATGTCTGTATGCTCTACAAAGTTCTTTTGAGTCCAGTGTTTTCTATAGACTTCACATTTTGGTGACCACCTGACCGATTTCCTGGGATCCAATTTTATAAATAAGGACCCCGCCCCCAATCCCATAACCCACACTCATGCTCTGGCACTTCAGATAAAACAACTATGCTGTATAAGGCCCTGGTCTTCAATGATTCAGGATAGAAGTGTCATGCAGCGGGTAAACAAATGTTCCAATTTGCCCAGGGAATTTCCCTTTTATGCTTATTATCCCAGTGCAATTATTCAAAGTTGTTTGTGTCTCAAGCATGTTTAGATTTAGAAGGTAAATTATATGTGCACTCCACGAGGCAAACCCAGATGTAAGGGCTCAGGGACACTCGAGGAATGTTACACCCAATAATGGTTTGAATACATTGGTGCATTCCCAAGGTCCACACAGATGGGGAAATTTGGATGTAAGATCCTAATTCATTAAGAACAAGTTGATAAGAAGAAGGAACTGAACTGACTTCTTTGTACTTAAGCTGATTTATTTCAAAATGAGAATATATTTTCTCTTTCCATGGCAATCCTTTTCTATGTCATTTTGTGTCCATTTGAATCCCAAAGTTGTTGTCATCATTAATAAACCTGAGTAGTTTAAAGCCACATATTTATTAAGCACCTAACTGTTTCTTGCTCTACCTAGAGATTTCCTTAAATTATAAGACTTGTTTATTCTGAACTTATAGTCTTAAAATATATTTGTAATAAAACAGCTCTAAATAAACTAGTTTATTAAGATCTTTACCTTGTATCCTATTTTTAAACATAATTATTATTACCTCTTTACTGACCTTTATATGGTATGAGCTTTAGGGGAAATTACAAGTTTTCATTTACTTTGAATATGACTAGAGTTTTATAAATGAGGAATGATTTAGGTGCAAATTTATGGCTTATAAAAGATTATAGTTAACTATGTGCTAAAGTAAAGAACCTTGCTATAGAAAAGTGTTTGTTTATAGAGGAACATAAACAACTTGCTTTAGAGAAATTTACAAGAATGTGGGGAATGATCAGAATGTATCTAAGGTGTTTATATGTGAATATAAAATACGTAATTTATTATATTGATTTTTAGCTATCAAAGATATAGCAATCATAGTAACTTTACCTTCTTTTCCAAGATACCTCATCAAAGTGAATTTATTTTACTATGTATCTATAATGATTACATGAATCAGGATGCCTTGACTTTCTTATTCTCTACATTTTTTGTTCAAGCCTTTAATAGACAAAGAAAAAAATTCTCATTATCTATACTAAGAAAAAGCAACAATTTAATGAAAAAAGGTACCTACTATGCAACAAGAATAGGCAGATATCAACACATAATTTTCTTTTCTTTATTTTTTAAAGTGATTTGTCTGTCCTGGATCTTTATTAAAGTCAATCTTTAACTGTTCAAAATTATTAGGAAATTGAGTGAATTAAATTAGATGGCATTTAAAAAATCATACTTTTTTACAACTTTCAAAAATGTACATACTATTAGCAATGTGAATAGTTAGCAAAATGCTTCCTAGCAAATTTGTTGCCAAATAAGTTTAAATAAATACATAGTAACTTTTCATTAACATTAATCATCTGGCTGTTACTAATGATAAATCCTCTAAGGCATTTTATTAGTATTAATTTTGTTATTGTTATTTTTAAAATTTTATTTAATTTTTATTTTTTGAGAGAGAGGGAGAGGTGTAATCACATTAGTGGTGGGGAGAGGCAAATGGAGAAAAAGAGAGAACCTTAAGGCTCCACACCCAGCAAGGAGCCTGAGGCAGGGCTTCATCTCAGGACCCTGAAATCATGACCTGGGCTAAAATCAAGAGTCCAGTGCTCAACTGACTGAGCCACCCAAGCTCTCCAGTATTATCATTTTTATACTAAAGTTTTTTTTATTATGTTTTTCAAATATCCATAAATATAGATAGAATAACATAATGAACCACAATCTGAGATTAAATAATTATCAAGGTTTTGTCTTATTTGTTTTTTAAATATTTTTTGCTTAAATATTTTTTAAAATTAATTCCTACATCATTTATTCTTACATATTTCAGAATACATCTCTGAAAAATAACATTTTCTTAAATGACCATAATATTGTGATCACACCCAGTGAATATTATGTTAAAAAATTACATGTAAAATATATTCTTTTTTGTTGTTGTTGTTACTTAAATTTTTTTTTCCCAGTGTTCCAAGATTCATTCCCTATTCCCCACACCCAGTGTTCCACGCTTTAGGTGTCACCAGTACCCACCACCAGGCTCTCCCATCCCTCCACCCCCCTCCCTCCAAGTCCCTCAGTTTGTTTCTGTGTCCAAAATCTCTGTTGTTTCGTTTCTCTCCCTGAATTACCCTACTTCCCATTTACTTTCCTTCTCCCACTGTCCTCCAGGTTACCCCTCATGCACCGCAAGTAAGTGAAACCATGCGATACTTGACTTTCTCTTCTTGGCTTATTTCACTTAGCATAATCTCGTGCAGTCCAGTCCATGTTGCTACAAAAGTTGGATATCCATCCTTTTTGATGGAGGCATAGTATTCCATTGTGTATATGCACCAAATCTTCTTTATCCATTCATCTGTTGATGGGCACCTTGGCTCTTTCCACAGTTTGGCGATTGTGGCCATTGCTGTGATGAACATTGGGTACATATGGCCCTTCTTTTCACTACATCTGTATCTTTGGGGTAAATGCCCAGTAGTGCAATAGCAGGGTCATAGGGTAGCTCTATTTTTAATTTCTTAAGGAATCTCCACACTGTTTTCCAAAGCGGCTGCACCAGTTTACATTCCCACCAACAGTGTAAGAGGGTTCCCCTTTCTCCGCAGCCTCTCCAACACTTGTTGTTTTCTGTCTTGTTAATTTTGGCCATTCTGACTGGTGTAAGTTGGTATCTCAGAGTGGTTTTGATTTTAATTTCCCTGATAGCTAGTGACGCTGAACATTTTTTCATGTGTCTGTTAGCCGTTTGTATATCTTCTATGGAGAAGTGCCTCTTCATGTCTCTTGCCCATTTTTTGATGTGTTCATGTTCTTTTTGGGTGTTGAGTTTGAGTAGTTCTTTATAGATCTTGGACACCAGCCCTTTGTCTGTAGTGTCATTTGCAAATATCTTCTCCCATTCTGTGGATAAAGACAGTCTCTTCAATAAATGGTGCTGGGAAAATTGGAAAGCTACATATAGAAGAATGAAACTAGACCATTCTCTTACACCACACACAAAGGCAAACTCAAAGTGGATGAAAGACCTCAACATGAGGCAGGAATCCATCAAAATCCTGGAAGAGAACATAGGCAGTAACCTCTTTGACATCAGCTGCAGCAACTTCATTCAAGAGACGTCTCCAAAGGCAAAGGAGACAAAAGCGAAAATGAACTTCTGGGACTTCATCAAAATAAAAAGCTTCTGTACAGCAAAGGAAACAGTCAACAAAACAAAGAGGCAACCCACAGAATGGGAGAAGATATTTGTAAAATATATTCTTACATGAGCACATTACTACCAAAACATCTACCAAAATTAATTCAGCTTTTTAAAATAAAATCATGGAATTCATATTTAACCATATTAGAAAGAATGCATTATCTTGTTATCTCATCTACTTTTTTTTTTAAGATTTTATTTATTTATTGAGAGAGAAACACAGCAAGAGAGGGAAAGCAAGCAGGGGAAGTAAGAGAGGGAGAAGCAGGCTTCCCGCTGAGCAGGAAGCCCAATATGGGGCTCGATCCTGGGTCTTCAGGATCATGACCTGAGCCGAAGGCAGTCGCTTAACCAACTGAGCCACCCAGATGCCCCATCATCTACTTTTCTATTATCTTATTATTATTAAAAATACAGAAATTTGCAAACATTGAAAATAGAACATTATACATGTATAATATATAATATATAGCAATATATTATACATACATATGCATAATACATATAATAGACATATAAATAATATACAATGTATGTTATGCAAACGTGTATTCATATGCATATATACATACATATATACTATTTAATTTGATTTGGATTCCAAATAATGGTATTCATTTCAATGAAATATCTTTTGAGCCTCTCTAAATATAAATGTTATACCTGAACTATTTTTCACTTTTTTTTTTTTTTTGGTTGATGAAGTCAGATTGTTTTTCTTAGAGAGTTAGCCAAACTGAATACTGTTAATTGCATAATTTGATGTCTCTCATCATCATTATCTGTTCTGAGTATTTTCTATAAATTGGGAGCTGGATCTAGAGTCTTGGTCAGATTGAAGTTCAAATTTACTTTTGTAAAACTATTTTACGTGTAGTCACCATGAGATAAATAATGTGGTTGTTACATACCATATTTTCTCTGAATTTGTGTGTGTGGTAACTTGTTTTTAGATGATGTCAGCCACTGAAGAACTTTGGATAGACACACAAATTCCTTAAAGCGTTTAAAAATGCTGATGTCTTAATTCTCTTTTGTCTTCTGTTTATTAGCTCGAATACTTATTTCAAGATGAATTTCCTCTGCTCAATTATTTGTTTACATGAAGTATAGTTAATATAAAAAGACAGCTAAAGTGTTTTAGCCACTTTTTTTTAACTATGTGCCAACTCATCTATTTCTTTTTTTCTTAAGTTTTATTAAATTCCAGTTAGTTAAGTTACATTATAACATTAGTTTCAGGTGTACAATATAGTGATTTAACACTTCCACAACACCCAGTGCTCCTCACAAGTACACTTCTTAATCCCTATAACCTATTTCACCCATTCCCCCATCCACCTCCCCTCTGGTAAACATCAGTTTGTTCTCTACAGTTAAAAGTCTTTTCCTTGGTTTATTCTCTCTCTCGTTCATTTTTCTCTTTGCTTATTCATTTTATTTCTTAAATTCCACATATGGATGAAATTATACGGTATTTGTCTTTCTCTAATTGATTTATTTTGCTTAATATAATAATCTCTAGGTCCGTCTATGTCATTCTAAACGGACAGACATCATTCTTTTTTATGGCTGAATAATATTTCACTATATATAATAATGAGATATATATCTATTCTATCTATCTATCTATACACACACACACACCGCATCTTCTGTATTCATTCATCAGTTGGGCTGTTTTCATAATTTAACTACTATAGATAATGTTGTTATAAACATTGGGGTGCATGTATTCCATTGAATTGGTATTTTTGCATTCTTTGGGTCAATACCTATATCATTTTTTTTTTTTTAGAATTTTTTTTATTTATTTATTTGACAGAGAGAAACACAGCGAGAGTGAACACAAGCAGGGGGAGTGAGAGAGGGAGAAGCAGGCTTCCCGCCAAGCAGGGAGCCCGATGTGGGACTCGATCCCTGGTCTCTGGGATCATGACCTGAGCCAAAGGCAGTCGCCCAACCAACTGAGCCACCCAGGTGCCCCAATACCCATATCATTTTAAAAAGAATAATGTTGCAGCCACATGGGTGGCTCAGTTGGTTAAGTGTCTGTCCTAGGATCCTGTACCACCTTGGGTTCCCTGTGGGGAGTCTGCTTCTCCCTTAGCCCCACCCCCACTTGTGCTCTCTTGCTCTCTCACTTGCTTTCAATCTCTCAAATAAATAAATAAATAAAATCTTTAAAAAAATAATGTTCCAAAATTATAACATAATTTTCTATCACCTTTTGTATTCAAACTGTCGCATCTCTACCAGCTGAAAGCTCTCTCAGACCGAGTCCTGGTTATTATCAAACTATATCAGAATATGAAGAAGAAATATTCCCAAACATTTTTATGATGTTAGCATAATATTCATATCAAAATATGACAAGGAAATTATGAGAAAATAAAATAACAGATTATTATTCCTTCTGTACATAGATACAAATTCATTCACAAAACATTGGGAAATAAAATCCATTAATATATAATTAACGAATACATCATTAACAAGTAGAATTTATCCCAGGAATGCAAAGATGATTTAACATACAAAATCAGGAAATTACATGATCTATTATAACTTGTATATGAATTTTTAATGAAGTCATAGGTATTAAGTAAATATATAATACTTGTTTTTTCTAGGTACCAATAATGAGCAATTGGAATTTTTTTGAAAATGACCATTCATAACTAGCTTCAAAAAGCACAGAATAATTGGGGATAGTTTTATTAAAAGAATGCGGCACTATCATAGTTAAAGTTTTATAAAAACAGTGTATAAAAAGTTAAATAATACCTAAATGCAATTTGAAAGGCTCATATTGTTGAGATGATAGTTTTCCTAAATTTAATGTATAGATTGAACTTCATTTAAAATCATAAGAAGCTTTGTGTGTGTGTAGAAATTGACAATTGAGTTCTCTATTGGAAGTAAAAGGAAACTAGAACAGCAAAAGCAATCACTGAAAAGAGTATTAGGACATGAATTCAGTGTATTTTAACCACAGTAATTAAAACCATGTAGCATTGGCATTATATCAGTGAAACAGAACAGAGTCTAGAAATTGATGTATACTGATCTGGTAAATCTATCTTTACATATAAAAAAATTGATCTTTGCCTTATCTATATTGAGGGTTTAAAAAATGAAGTGAAGAAATTGTTTTTAACAAAGAGTTTTGAAACAACTACATAATAATTTTAAGATAAAGAAGGGTCTCATACCTTTTTTTTTTTTTTAAGATTTTATTTATTTGACAGAGAGAAACACAGCCAGAGAGGGAACACAAGCAGGGGGAGTGAGAGAAGGAGAAGCAGGCTTCCTGCTGAGCAGGGAGCCCGATGTGGGACTTGATCCCGGGTCTCCGGGGGATCATGACCTGAGCCGAAGGCAGAGGCTTTAAACCACTGAGCCACCCAGGCACCCTAAATAAATAAATAAAATCTTAAAAAAAAGAATTTAAGCTCAATTTAAAAAGAGAGTGCTGAATAAAATTTGGAAATTTTGAAAAGACACTTCACAAATAAGATAAATATTATTCATCTAATTTGATAAGATGTACTTAAGATAAATCTTATGTGCAAAATAAAATAATTCTTGTCTTTTAAAGATGGCTAACATCATTAACTATAAGGAAAATGTAATTAAAACAATAATGAAATACCATTTTCCACCCACTAGAATGGATAATTTAAAAATATTAATGTCAAATTTTGATGAAGATATAGAACAAATGGTGATCTCATAAATTACTAGGAAAAATGGAACATTGTACAAAAATTTGTAATAAATGTTTGGCAATTTTTAAATAACAACAAAAACAACAAAAGTCATACATAGGCCCTTCCTATGACCCAGAAATTCCACTTCTAGGTATTTACCCTGGAGAAATTAAATGAATATTGACAAAAAGATTTGTACAAGAATGTTCACAGAAGCTTTGTTTATAATGGCCCCAAACTGAAAATAATCCAAATATTCATAATCACAAAAAAATGGATAGGAAAATTGTGATACACTAATTAAATGGAATATAAAAATTTTAAGGGGCGCCTGGGTGGCTCAGTTGGTTGAGCGACTGCCTTTGGCTCAGGTCATGATCCCGGAGACCGGGGATCGAGTCCCACATCGGGCTCCCTGCTGGGCGGGAAGCCTGCTTCTCCCTCTCTCACTCCCCCTGCTTGTGTTCCCTCTCTGGCTGTGTTTCTCTCTGTCAAATAAATAAAATCTTGAAAAAATTAAAATAAAATAAAAACATAAAAACATAAAATAGTTTCATTTTTTTAAGTAGGACATTGTGCTCCTATTTGGATTTTTATGTCGTAATTTTAGACATCTGAAACTTGGGAAGACTTCAGTCCAATTATGAAACAAACCTGGAATTTAATATTACTGTTAGTTTAGATGAGTATAAGAAACATGTTGTTAATTTTTCCAAATGATCATTTTCCTAATTTAAGAAAAAAAGACATGTGTTAGGTCTTGTAATGTAAACATTGAAAGAAGTCTAAATAGACTGAAGTTATTAATAAATCTTTCTTTAAACAATCTATTCTGTGTATGCGATCAGAGGGTAAGTCTCAACTATGTTATGTCTTCCAGATTGACTGAATGTTCTGGTAGCTTCTTCGACTGGAGATCCATGTAAGACATTTATTTCCACCCATTTATATATGTAACCATTCATTACCTGATACTTGTCCAGCTGCCTTTACCTAGGTATAAATGCGCTTTGTTAAAATATTGTATTTATTTATTTGAGAGAGAGAATGAGAGCACAAGCAGAGAGGATGGACAGAGGTAAAGGGAGAAGCAGACTCTCCTCTCAGCAGGGAGCCCCATACAGTACTCGATCCCAGGACTCTGGGATCCTTACCTGAGCAGAAGGCAGATGCTTAACCAACTGAGCCACCCAGGTGCCCTACATGTATGATTTTAATTCTAATTAACCATCATTTCCCTTATCTTATGCATATAACTTCAGCTTTACCCAGAGTGACAGAGCATCGTACTTCCCCGTCTTAAAATGACCTGAACTTTAAATGTTAATTGTTCCTTCTTATACCATCTATTAGGATATAGCCACCTTGACATTTACATAGAGTAATTTCGTCTTGCCCCTTAAGAACTCACTTTATCTTGGGTCACTCGGGTGGCTCAGTCTTTAAGCATCTGCCTTCAGCTCAGGTCATGATCCCGAAGTTCCAGGATCGAGCCTGGCTTTGAGCCTGGCTTCAAGCCCTTCATGGGGCTCCCTGCTGGAGGGAAGCCTGCCCCTCTTACTCCCCCTGCTTGTGTTCCCTCTCGCTGTGTTTCTCTCGGTCAAATAAATAAATAAAATATTTTTTAAAAAAGAACTCACTGTATCTTAAAGATGTATGCAAAGATACCCACATGAGTTACACTGTTGTCTCTGGGTTGGGACTTTAGCAAGAATTCTGTGCATGAGATTTTACAGTGAATTCTTTTCACACATAGTATGTAAATTCAAAGCCTGATTACTAATTTATTACTTTATGGAAAACACGGCATCTTTAAAAATATTTTTGAAATATTTTTAATCTTCCTTGTGAATCTCATTTCCAATGTGGAAGGCACTTTATCTTCTAAAAACCTATGAATTAAGTTTGGGATGCAAAAATGTTCTCAGTGAAGATCATTAAACTAATAAATATGATGACTGACATACATATGTTTTATAGATAAATAAACTGTGTAAACATAGTAGTTTAAGGAACTTTTCATGGTAAATAGAAAAATATTGAAGACAGGATTTGAAGCAAATGTTTCCTGAGTCCAAAGTTCCTGATCTTAAAATCGCAATAATGTATCTCCCACACCAAGTAGTGCATTGTAACTAATTGCAAGTAAGATAATGTTTCAGGTGAAGTATCACAATGTCCTTACTTCACATTTTTTATATTTAATTTATACCCTTCTTTTCCTTTAATTTGAAAGGCTTAAATAATTAAAATTATACCCAATGAGTTACCATTCTCCAAAATTCTAACTGAACAAATAGTGCCTTCGATTTGACACTTTCGTTGCCTACAAAGTATTTATAAAATTAAACACTTCTCTAATTTGCACTGAGTATTTGAAAATAGCTCTGATTGCTAATAACTCTATTCAATATACACCAGCCACGGGGGGAATTTCAACTCTTAAGCTTCAGCTATTTTTGAATTGCTTTTGTGCCAGAGAACTCCACCTTAAATTGCTTTTAAAGTAGAAAATACACACTGTCTCCTCTCACATAATTCAAAAGTAGTTTAAAGTTATATTTCTCAAAAAGAGAAAAATGACAAGGGAGCTGTGATCAGGTCTTTGTAGTCTGTCCAAAGGAACATGATTTGAAAAAAAAAAAATTTTTTTTTTTTCCTGGAGGGGAAGGATCTATGGTCCAAGTGTTTGGAGAAAGTTAGCTACAGTCTCTGCTGTCATAAATATAATGTTTGTGTGGTATTTGGAGATCCTATAAAGGGCAGCACTAAATTATAGTGTGAGGTGAAATGTAATAGCTGGAGAAGAGCTCGATCTTGAATGGCTGGGATCCAAGTTTCCAAGGTTACTATTACCCGCAAAATGTTATCCATTCAAGCTGTTTTCTTTGAGTTCAGGAGACAAATTAGATCACCATTTTATGACCTTCATACATTCACACCTTATTCATAGAAATATTGTCAGTGTAGTGGATTAACATACTGTCTCAATGAAGTGCTTGTCATTAGTCAATTTCAGCAGAGGTCACTTAGCATTACTGTGTCCTTTGGTCAAAGATTTACCACATGACTCAGAGACCTAAAACACAGGCAATAATTTTGAGGGGAAGATTCAAACTTCAATTCTTCATGGCAGGGTGGGAAGTAGTTCAAAGTTGTACTTCCATCAAGTAGAATGAATGCAAACTAGCACATGATATGTATCTACAAATATTAGTTTAATGAACATAACGCACATACCAAATGATTGGGATTTCATATGTACATGGAGTATGTATCTATTGAACACCTCTAATTTGCACAAATAGATGGAATAAATAATGCTTGTTTAATGTCTTCAAATTGTATTTTTGTTAAAATAATCTATCTTTGGAGCTCAGAAACTTGGGTCTAAAAAAAGACATATCTGAAGTATTACCATACATCTTTTTGAAAAATAAATATTTTGGAGACATAAGTAGAGAGCAATGAATTCTACCTGCAGAGAGCCACCAGGAACCTTTCACAGTGAAGGTATTATCCTGTGTGGTGGTGGAGATGCACATGTGACATTGCATAATTAGAAGGTCATTGCCAGACAAAAGAATGTAGGGGCATTCCAGATAGGAGAGAGAATATATCCAATGGCACAGAAATTGTAAGAAAGCAAGTGTTTACAGGGCCTTCAGGGAAATTCAAAGTTTCAAGTTCTGAACTCTATTTAGGGTGAAGAGAGGTGAGGAGAAAATGAAAAAAAGAAATAAGGATTTAAGCTTCTATTGTAGATCAGAATAAAATTAATGAATTGGAGGATTATCAGTAGTTTTTAAGCTAAGGCTTATCATGATGGCATGATCCTATATTGTTTTAGAGAGAATCCTGGCAGCAAGTGAGAGATGGGATGGAAAAACAACAACAATAACAAACCTGGAGGCAGCAGGGTCAGATAGGAGATATCATCTATTATCAAGTGAGGTATATGTAGTGAGTTCCATGTACTGTCCCTTCAAATGGGAGTCCTAATTGTCATACATTATGCTGTCAGCAATACATAGAAGATTAATATGTAAAACCTGGCTTCCAACATGCAGACCTTTTTCTGCATCTCTTTCTGCTTGTCTAGACAAATTAAGGCAATTTAATTTTAGACTATATCATTTTCTGGATGTGCTTGAGGAAAAGAAACACAAAGTAGAAGTGAACCTCCTGACACTAAATTACAGAAAAAAATGTAGAAAAAGGCCTGCACCAAGGCTTGAACTGTGCTAGTAGGTGGAAGAATAAGATCGTCAGGGGAATGTGTGTAATAAATTGAAACTTTCCAAATGAATGAGGTTAGAAGTTTCTATTCTACTACTTAACATTAGATGGTGGATGTATTAGGTACTTGCATTGTCTACATTTTTGAATCAAGGCATTGACTTTGGGGATATTCAGAAAAACTCAAATAAATGAATATAAAGCATCTTATGCATACCTTTTCTGAATTCTATAAATGATACTCCTTGTATCAGACAGAATGGCACACCTGCTTAAGCAAAAAGCTCTCCACTGCTTTGAAGGAAACAGCTTCAGGGTAAATCTGGCTTAAAAGAATTTGTCTTACGGAGTAAACTCTGAAAATCAGACTCAGGCTTTTAAAATGCTTTTAGTTTCTAAGATTATCTTATTTTAATTAATTAGTTAGTTAATTTTTGGCAGGGAAAATCATTCTATCTTTTTTTAAGTGACCTAGTGCCTCTTCCAACCCAATACGAGCTTGTGAAATATTTTGAGTGGCTTAAGTTCTAATTGGAGGAAAAAAAAAAGAGTCCACTCTTGGAGTCAGGTAAAAACAAGGATATGCAAATCTTAACATCAAAAAATTTTAATTCCAAATAAATACCCTAGAAGAATGTTCACTATTAATAGCATGTTTTCATCAATGGGCAATTGCAAATAACATAAATATGCATCATTTGGAAAGTATATAAATAAATTATGGCTCAGTCACATAATGACATTCTAAAATGCTAACTAGATCTGTGTGCATGTGTGTGTATATATAATGAATATATTCATAAAAACAGAGCTTTTAGTGAAAAAGCAGTGGACAAAATGATATGTATACTACTGAATCAATTACAAGTATATTTAAAGCAGCAAAAACAGGTTGTTGGAGATATCTACCTATAAAAATATGAATCATAGAGACACTCACCAACTTGATAATAGTTAGCTCTTGGGAAAAAGAGACACAACTGAGATGAGTTGAATAATGTTTTATTAATAATGTTTGTCTGTTTAAACAAAAATGACCCCAAACAAATATAGCAATTTGGTGAAATATGTTAAATTTCTGTGGTGGGTAGGTGTCATGTATTTTCTGTTTTAAGTATTTTGTAATAGTATAGTTCAACCTCCAGTAATGAATCACTGAATATTTCAACTGATAAAACACAAATTTGACTCATTAATAATGTGTTCATAATGGCCAAATTGGATGCTCTATTACAGAAACCACCAGAATACTCTATATTTTAGCATATTTGGTCCAACACTTACATGGTGATTATTTCAGGGTTTACTGATTCTCCCTTTACTTTATAGAACAGTCATGAGAATTCCAAGAGTCCAATTAAATCCCAAGGGTAAATAAATGCATATACATGAAAAGAAACATGGCAGACATTTCTGGCTGTAATTTTAACGCACTAATTTGGTTACCAATTCAAAGTGGGAAAAAAGGCAGTTAAAAAAGCTGACAAAAACTTGTAAACAGCTAATATTAAAGATCCACAAATACACCTAAAGTTCCATCACATTTAAGATGCTCTGTTTTTGTTTTTGTATTTTGTTTTTGTGTTTGTTTGTACGTTTTGCTCCAAGAAACAAAATCTAGTCTGTATCAAATTAGTCTTGTTCCTGACAACTACAGTAATAAAGAATGCTAATGCATTATATTCAAATAACTCCTCTACTTTTCTAAGCATAGGGACAATATAGTTTCTGATGGAAATTAACAGGTGTTTAAGTAGATAGACAAAAGAAATATTACATTGGCTTACCTTTTCTTAAAAATTAAGTCACCAATAGAAAAGTTGACCCAGGTGGGAGAGACTCACAGGCCTAAATAATTGCTTTTTGTAACAGTTAATAAGAATGCAAACACCTATTGATTTACTGGTAATTAGATATTAGTAACTATTCCACGTATGGGGAAGCAACAAGCAACAAGCCCAAGTAGCTTAGAAAGTCTGTAATCTATATTTTATCAGAATAATATCAGATGTAACATTTTAAGTTAATGTCCTGAAATGTAGTATGCTGTGGCAGAAAAAGCAAACCGTCTTAGTTCCTTTTTATTATCAATGTAAAAAAATATTTTTAAAATAATAAAATGTGCAAAATGATATATCTCTTATGAGCTATGGGAGAACGTAGTAAATAAGTACTAGCTAAAAATAAGAATGGGGCGGGGCGCGTGGGTGGCTCAGCTGGTTCAGCTCAGGTCATAATCCTGGACACCACGGATGGAGTCCCACATCGGGCTCCCTGCGCCGCGGGAAGCCTGCTTCTCCCTCTCTCATTCCCCTTGCTTGTGTTCCCTCTCTGGCTGTGTTTTTCTCTGTCAAATAAATAAAATCTTAAAAAAAAATAAAAAAAAAAGAATGGGGCAAAGATCACAATCTCAAAATAGAAATTTAAATTTATTTATTTTTTATTTATTTTTAAGATTTTATTTATTTATTTGAGAGAGAGAGAAATCACAAGTAGGCAGAGAGGCAGGCAGAGAAAGAGGAGGAAGCAGGCTCCCTGCTGAGCAGAGAGCCGGCCGTCCTGGATCCCAGGATCCTGGGCAGAGGCTTAACCCACTGAGCCACCCAGGCGCCCAAGAAATTTAAATTTAAAGAAATGAAAATCTATAGCCAGAAATTTGAAATTATCAACAAGAATTATACAAGTATGTTAGTTCAGTCAAGTAGGAAATGGAAAACAGCATTAATTTATATACATGTAGTTCTATAGCAACAGTAACTTTTGTGCATTTGAAAAATGTAATATAGATGCCTGTTATAGACATCTGTAAGGATGCAGAAAAAAACGGCTACTATTATAATTATTCATTTTCAAAAGATCAGTTCGATTATGAAATTAAATTTAAGGACATAAAACGAAACATTTCAAAACAAGCTAAACTTATATAAAATAAACATTCATTATTCCATTATACTTGACACGTTTGGGAAACTAAAAAAACAAACAAGCAAACAAACAAATACCTTATAACAATTCAGTGATTTTCTTCCATTTGACCTAGTCTTATGAAAGTTCTACAGGAAAGTTTCTTTCCTTGTGGTTAATAGAAAATAAAATGTGTATTGCATCATGTGGAAAAGATAAACCAATGCATTTTAGAAAAGAGGTAAGAAGAACCTGAAGTGAGTTTGCTGTGCTCACATTAAGAAATGCATGCTAAACCTCACAAATGTTTTCATTTTACATCAATTAGTTTTATGGCCCAGAAAACATGTCATATTATTTTATAGATTATGCAATTACTAATATTGGATTGATAATGTTCACCCATAAATATCAGAGTAACTAATTAAACTGAGTAGAGAAGGAGTGGGTAAAAAGATATATGTATGTATATAATATGTAATAAACTATACTGAAAAATTCATCGTTGATTTATAACTAGTATAGTTTTGATAAAGCACTATAAAATATAGTTTTACTTTGCAATCAGGAACACTTTTCACATCTTGTAATTTTGCTCTTCACATCAACTTTCCCCTGAGGCTTAAATATTTCTTTATACATTTCTTATTTATGCACAAAAATCAAATTCATACCTCACGGAGGCATTTCATTTTAAGTGAAAATGTTTACATAAATCGAAAAGGTAGAAAGTTTATAAAATAAAAATCATGTTGGATGATTGAGTTTGAAGTGCTTCAGGTAGGAATCACAGAGAAAAAATATTTATTCCCAAATTATTACAGCAAATGCTATTTCTAAGATAAGCTGCCTTTGGTCTTATGTCCTATTTGAAAGACAAACCAGTTTTACTGTGTTAAAGGGTG
>PITA01023286.1:0-28511 GCA_004023965.1 Spilogale gracilis
AGGTGGCAGGGGAGGGGGAGATGAACAGCTGGGAGACAGGAATTTTAGGACAAAGAAACTACTTACTGTCTGTGATACTACACAGTGGTTGCATGTCATTATACATGTAGACTCCATTCACACCGAGAATGATCCCTGCCGTGAACTGTGGACTCTGGGTGGTGGTGATGTGTCCCTGCAGGTTCATCAGTTGTAACAAAGGTACCACTGGCGGTGGACACGGATAATGGGGAGGCTGTGCCTGTGTGGGGACAGGGGAGGTATGGGAAGTCTCCCTACCTTCTGCTCCGTTTTGTCATGAACCTGAACTTGCTCTGTAACCCTCGTGGACACGGCCTCCTGTGGACAGGTGGACCTGAGCTGTGGACCATTTCCCTTCTGTGGCCTGTGTGGCGGTCTCCACCCTTGCCTGAGCCTGTGTGGACATTGTAGCCATCTCCTTGAACTTGGGAATTGCCACATATCTGTGACAGGGCCAGCGCGAGGAAGAGCTGCAGTCCTGGGTCAGGTGACCTCCCTCTGCCAAGCTCTGGGGTGCGATGGAGACTCCATGAGTACTTTTTTGAGGGGCTTAACAGCTTTAATGTGATATAATTCACAGACCATACAATATACCCACTTAGGAAGTATAATACAGTGGGGCTTTTTTTTAGTTTTTTCAAAGTTGTGCCATCACCATGATTAATTTTAGGACATTTTCATCACACCAAAAAGAAACCCCAGACCCATTAGTTGTCACTCCTCATCCTCCCCACACTCCCTTCCCAGCTCCGGCCAACCACTAATCTACCTTCTGTCACCATTGGGTGTCCCAGGATCATGACCTACATGGAGCACCGCATCAGGCTCCCTGCTTGGCGGGAAGCCTGCTTCTCCCTCTCTCACTCCCCTGCTTGTGTTCCCTCTCTAGCTGTGTTTCTCTCTGTCAAATAAATAAAATCTTTAAAAAATATATATATATATGAAACAAAAATCAAGGGGTTGGTTAGGCCTCCAACCTTTATTTCAACCCTGGTCACGATCTCATCATTGTGGGATCGAGCCCTGAATTGGGCTTTTTCCAGGTATGGAGGCTGCTTGGAGTTTTTCTGTCCTTCCTCTCCAACTGCCCTTCCTGCCCCTATATGCACTCATGCTCGCTCTCTCTCTAAAAAAAAAGAGAGAGAGAGAGTCTATACACACAATCACAATATTACATTAGTTACAGGTGTGAATTTTCACTTTCTTGATGTTATTTTTTGCACCTTTGGGTTATTGAGTCCCATGGATCATTCTGGTGGGAAAGAGGGGAAAAAACCCAATTTCCTGTCTGTAGGAAGAGGGATTTTCTAATAGAGGCAGGGATTTTGTCCCTTGGAACTTGAAGAGATGTTTGTCCATGTGAGAGAGGGAAGGGCAGGTTTTAAGACAGGGGAGCAAGGCTTGGAACTGGAGTGTGCCGATGACCAGTCCCCAGTGAACGGTTTATTTTTCCTCTTGGATGCTGTAACATCACTGGTATGAGTTAATATTTTCCTGCCTATATTCTTTTTTTTGTTACCCAAACTCTTTAATATAAAGCCTGAAAGCCTTTTTGTGATGTTCATAGGAGGAGATTAAGGACCAGGGGAAAAACCAAGAATGATCTGATCCACATCTCCCTGCTGAGGCCACCCAGGGACCTGTCTTCCTAAAGCTCCTGGAATTGATGCCTACTTTTCCTTCCGGTCTCCACTCAAGTGTCATTTCTCCAGAAGAGACTTCCTGAGCGGGTGTGCCCGTGTCATCTCATTGCCTGCTACACTTCTCGCTCATGGCACACCTGTCTGTTAAATGGCATGGCATAATGACTATGTGAGAAATTTCTGTCCTTCCATTTCTTACCCATTAGTGATGTCTAGCACAATACTTGCAATAAGAGCTTAATAAATATTTGCCATAAGAACGAATGTCTAGAACCCTAGGCTTAAACCCTATCAGCTCAACAACTCTCTGGAAAAGAGAGATTCTCTTTTTTATGCTTGCTAGAAAAGATCCAAATTAAGATCTCACTGGGCTAAATGGATGGAAAATGCTGATTGACCAGGTCTTGTCATGTGTCCACTCTCTGCCCCAGGTCAGTGGGGGGGGGGGGCTCTTCTCACCCACTGAGAATCCAGTGGGCTGGTTTTCTAAAGACTAGTCAAGATTCTTATGGAAAGAAGGGGGACTCCTGCTCTTTGACAAAAATTACAGAGGCTCAGATGAGTTAAATAACTTGCCCAAGGCCTCAGAGCTCTAAGTGGTTAAGTAATAGTTGGGTTTTTGTTTTTGTTTTTGTTTTTGTTTTCCAGTCTGGCTCTGGACTTGGACAGATTAGCTCAGAGTCTGTTCCTGCCCAGCTTTCCCACGGTCAGAATTTCAGGTGCAATTTTGTCTTGCCAGAAGCCAGGGGAGTGTTCCTGAGATGGGTAAATGAACCAACACTTCAACCCAAAATACCTGTTAGCTCTTGTATTTTCCAAAACTTGTAGCATAGAGGCCAAAGGATAAAACACTGAATGATGGATTTCAAGACCGTTCATTTTTTTCATCCCCACCCCCGACCTTATGAGACGCCAGCTATAAGTCATCCTCCTTCCCAAATTGCAGAAACTTGAACCTGCTCCCCAGAGAGGCCATAAGCCATTGCTCTCCCAGGGGAATCTGTTTGCTGGGCTTCCCCTGGGCAGACTCTGGCATGCCCTCCAGCTCCTAAAATGTAGATATCTTTTGCCAGGAGAAACCACCTTAGAAATCTTTTGGGCAGGGACACCTGGCTGGTTCAGCTGAAGGAGCCTGCAGCTCTTGATCTTGGGGCCTTGAGTTCAAGCCCCATGTTGGGTGTAGAGATTATTTAAATAAGACTTTTTTTTTTTTTAAAGATTTCATTTATTTATTTGACACAGAGAGAGAGAGATCACAAGTAGGCAGAGAGGGGGGAGGAAGCAGGCAGAGAGCCTGATGTGGGCCTCAATCCCAGGACCCTGAGATCATGACCTGAGCTGAAAACACAGGCTTTAACCCACTGAGCCACCCAGGCTACCAGTAAATAAGACTTTAAAAAAAGAGAGAGAGAGAGCAAGGAATCTTTTGGGCAAATCTATCTTTAAGACCCTCAGTTTTTATGATTTGTGAAGTAGAGCTAAAATGCAACCTACTTGCCAGGGTTGGTGTAAAGATAGAATGAGATAAATCACTCAATAAATATCACTTATTTTTATCGTGGAAGTAAGAGTTGAGAAATTTCTAAAATTTTACTAGAGAAGTATCTGGAAGGATATCATATCAACATGTTCACAGTAGTTATCATTAGTTTGATATCTTTTTCTTCTTTATACCTTTCCATAGTCATCCATCCACTGCAGAGATATTAAGCATTTAGCATGTGCCAAGCCCCATCCTGAGAGGAATTTGGCAAAGTACTAGACCCGGAAGGAACGTCTAGAGGGAATCGTAAATAATTACACAAATAATTGAAATTGTTTTAAGTGCCTAATTTTTTCTAAGCAGAAACCAGAAGGAAAGAAAAAAGCAATTTCCGATAAAATTATTTTAAGATTATGCATGGAGACTTCATGAAATGGATTTCTAGTGATTTTGGAAAGGACTTCTCGGATTACCCGTTGGGAGGATACCCCCTTCGCGGGTGGGTGCTAGGTCCCCTCCTCGCATTAGGTGGGGACGCCCGAGACGCCTGGAGCTTCTCCAGGCGGCTGCAGGAACGCTGACCGCCACGAGGGGGCGGCCGCGTGAGCGCCGCGCCGCGCGCCCGCCCGCCGGACCGGAGCCCCGCCCCTGTCCGCAGGCTCCAGCTCCAGCCCCAGCGCCAGCCCGACTCCTGCCGGGATCCGACGCCGGACGCCCAGCGTTTCTGCTGCCCCAGCTCCCCTGACTGCCGCCTGCGCTCCCGCCTCTGGCACGTGCCGGCGGCCCCAGCTCCGCGAGATCGATCCGACCGCCCTGCGCGGCCCCGGCTGCCTCCCTGGAGCGCCATCCGGTGCGCCCCGCTCGCTGCTCCCCGGCACTCTCGGGGAGCCCACGCGCCCTGCACCCTGGAGCACCGGGCCGCGAGCCTCTGCCAATTCCTCTGGATCTTCGTGGCCGTGAGCAGCGGCTGCAGTGCCTGTCCGCCCGAGGGAGGTAAGTGCGGGCGGCGAGTAGCCAGGCGGATGGGGACGGGGATCCGGCGCTGCAGGCCTTGGTCGCGGTGCACCGGCTTCGAGCGTTTTGGGTCGGGGCTTGAAAGTGGGGTCAGAGGCTACGCAGTTAGAGTGTGTGTGTGGGGGGGGGGGGTGAGGAACACTGCTTCTCTGGTTTCAACTCTTTGGGGCTCAGTGTTTGCTTCTGTAAAAGGGGTGGGGGGGATCATGCAGATTAACGGCAGTGTCTGTTGGGAAAACACTTGGCACACAGTCGGCGGGGAGAGGCGGTTTGGGGGCCTCCGCCCGGGGCTCCTTGGAACCCGCACAGGGTGCGGGCAGCGCTGCCTTCCTGTCTCCTGCAGGGCCCCTAGCCGCATCCCCTCCCCTGGCCGCTGAACAAGAGACCTGAGTTCCTGGAACCTCGAGGACACTGTAGACGCGCCCTTGCTGCGTTGTTGGCTGCAGGAGGGAGTTTGGGTGTTGGCAGGCTCCGCTGACTTGTGCGCCAAGGGCCGGGCATTGATAGGCGAGTGGCGGCGCGGAGGTGGAGGACTCCCGGGTAAGTCCCGGCCTAGATCTGTCTGTGCCCGGGTGGAGGACTGCGGGGAGCCAGCCCAGCTGCGTCCTTAGTATGACAGATGGGCCGCAACATCTGCTGTGGGGACGCTCTGGGAGCCTGACTTCTGGGTCCGGGGCCCTTGGCGCTGCCTGCCTTGGGGCCACAGTTTCAGCCCGGAAGTTGAGTGACAGTCCAGCCCTCTGATTTTACAGAGGAGGAAACCGAGGCCCAGGGTTGTCTGACAGATGACTAATACGCAAAGTGCACTGAGCGTGGCGGTGGAGAGCAAGTAGGTGGGAGTCGGCGATGCCTCCTCTGTGTTGAGCGGGGCAGGTGCCTTGGGAGGCTTCCTGGAGGAGGTGATGTTTGAGCTGATATGGAAAGGATGCCAGTGGAGGGGGTAGGGTTTAGAGATAGCATATGCACACATTCGTTTGTTTGTTCATGTATTAGCTTAACAAATATGATAAAGCTTCTCGATGATGTGAATTCAGGTGTAACAGTTGGGATTGCCATCCCCTTCTTTGCATTTTCTTCTCGAAATGGGGAGTGAGTTCAGGTGACAAGGGAGAAGAGGGCTGGGTGAACACAGAGCAGAAGCTGACCCCCAGCAATTAATGCCTTGCTAGAGGGAAAAACAACCTTAGCAATGGCAAGGCCTCAGGTATCCTGTGAGTCTTCTTTAGCATATGGAAGTTCTTTCGGAAACATCCCCCAACCCCATAGTATATAGTCAGCCACCCCTCACAACCCTGGGGCAGCAGCTCTTTCTGCCCATGGATCCTGTCTGGTGCTTTCATAGAACACCATTTTGCACCGGAGACGGCTCAAGAATTCTTTCTTTGTCGTCGGCTCCAGACCTCACCCCACCAAGCTTCACCTCCATTCCAGAACCGCATCACACAGGTTCCAGGTTCTCATCTTTTGCAGGGGTTGGGGGAGGCAGGAAGTGGGGCCTGAGGATCATTTGAACTGGTCTCAGATGACATAGGATTAATTCTGTACATTCTATGATTTACAGTTTCTCTCTTTTGTGCTTTTGGTGACAGAATACTGTTTTTTGACTGATTACGGATAGAGCCCTGATTTTATTTTAAATTGTTTTAAATGTATTATGTGACAGAGATGGCAGTTAGTCACCAGTATGCCCGTTCTCCTCCTGGGGTATCTCCTGGCTGATTTCCCAGGCTCCCTTACCATTTGGTGGCCTACTTGATTGCATTTGGGCTGATGCAATGTGAGCACAAATACCTGTGCCGCTTTCAAGCTTGAACCCCAAAAACCTCCCTCCCTCTCTTTTCACATTTACCAGTGGATTTGGAGGGCTCCGGCAGGCCGGAGGTGGGGGGCAGAGCTACCAGCCAGAAGGAGTCTGGGCCCCTGAGTGATCGTGGAGCAGAGCCCCCCTTTCTGCCTCCCCGGGGGGTTCATGTCTGCTGAAGAGCACGGGGCTCCAGTAAGCTCTTGGGAAGGCCTGGGGCTGGCTGGGCTACCCCCACTGGGGAAGGTGTCTTTAGGCCTTTTTTCTCACACTGCTCAGATTCCCCAAAGAAGTCTTGTCCGGTTTTTGGCAGGATTGGTGGCCAGTTGCTGGGACACTGAGAACAGTGTGGAAGAAAGCTGAAGGTCAACAGCAGAAAGTTGGGTTTATTCAAGCTTCTTCTCTAGGAGGGCACTCTTTCTGGTCCAGTTCTTAGAGCTGAAGCAGAAAAAAATTGGTGTTCAGAACTATATACAAAGTAATATCGGCTGGCTGGCCTGATAAAAAATACAAGTTTTTGTGTTGGAGAAGTCAGTTCCGCTAACCAAAAAGGTACAGACTATTGCCTTAGTAAACTGAGAAACTCAGAATGTTCTAGAAGGTGGTTATGACACCCACCATGGGATGAAAATGACTTGGAATTTTTTTTTTAAGATTTTATTTATTTGGGATAGAGCACAAGCCAGGGGACAGGGAGAGGGAGAAGCAGGCTTCTCACTGAGCAGAGAGCCTGATATGGAGCTGGATCCCAGGACCCCGGGTTCATGACCTGAGCTGAAGGCAGACGCTTAACTGGCTGAGCCACCCAGGTGTTCCCTGGCTTGAATTTTTAAACATTGCTGGATTAAACTATTGTAGCCGAGGCTGATAGGCACAAGCAAGAAGACTTCAAAGGAAGCAGTGAGTCACTAACATGCTGATAGTAAGATAGGAGATGACAGTCTCTGGGCCCCCACCCCAAAGTCCCAAGGCTGGGGACACCCAGAGAAGCATTTCAGATGGCTAGAAAAGTCAGAGGGTGGACAGCATTTAGTTCTTCAGCTATGACATTTTCTAGACCTAGCAAGGACTGCAGAGGGAGTGCCTGGAAAGCAGGTGGCTCAGCTTCAGAGAATGTCTCTAGGCTGTTGGTTCTCGAACTTCATTGCACATGAGAATCACCTGATGAGCTTGTTCAGACACAGATAGTGGGGTCTACCTCCAGAGTTTAATTCAGTGGGCCTGGAGTGAGGCCCGGGAATTTGCACATCTAATAAGCTCTCAGGTGAGACCACTGCTGATAGAGGTCCCATGACCTGTTTAGCAAGTGATGGCTGATTGGCTTCACACCCAGTCCTACCACTTTCTAGCCATGTGATTTTGGGCAAGTCCCCTCAGTTTTCTTGTCTGTAGGATGAAGCTAAAAGTGCCTACTTCCTGGCATTCAAGGGAGGCTTCCTGGAGGATGTGGCATCTAACAGAACTGAAAGATGAGAAGAGTTGGCCAGGGGGTGGGTAGGGAGGGCAGGCCAGGCTTTGCGCCCTCCAGGGACCTGAGAGGAGCTATGGCATAAGTGCTTTGTAAGCGGCACTAAAACGCTGTGAATCTGTTCTGTGCTGTGTGTCTAAGGGCAGGATTGTAGTGGAGGAAGAGTTGACCAGGGTGTAGAAAATGGGCTGCCCAGAAACATCTTCAGTGACTTCTGCCTGCATTCCATTGGCCCCAGTGCAGGCACATGGCCCCGCCTAGCTGCACAGGATCCTGGGGAATGTAGTCCATGGCTGGACAGGGGAGCATAAATCTGTAGTGGAGAGGTTTATATGCCACATTTTTCTGGCCCTTCCTATCTCTTCTCCACTTTGCTTGCTCTGTTCCACTTTGTTGGATGAGTGCCTTTTACAGATGAGGAGACTGAGGACAGCAGTTTGCCCAGTGTCACTTAGCTAGTAGTGGCAGAGACAGGACTTAAACCCAGATCTGTCTGCCCCAAAAGCCTGTTGGGCCAGATCCTAGTCCTGAGAGCTTTTTTTGAGGGCTTCCCCGTGATGCAGGCTTTCCCACTCAGGATCTCAGCTGTGCCTCAGGTTAACTAACCCCTAGACACCTTGTAATTGTAACTGGATAGTCCCTCCACTCCTTGCCTGCAGTGCCCATGATATCAGTAGAAACTGCCAACTTTTCTCCAGTTACTCATTCATGCATCATGCGTTCACGGAGAACCCCGTGTGTGCCAGGCATTGTGCTCTTGGCTGGGAGCTGGAGAGGAGGAAGACATGGCCCCTTTTGTTCCAGACGCCCACATGGTCTGGCCACCCAGAGGCTGTCCAAACAGAGTTCCCTGAGAAGTGAGACAGGCTGTATTCCTGGTCTGACCTGCAAGGAGTACAGAGTGTCCTGGGTACATGAGGAGGGTGCCCAGCAAATGACTAAAAATGAAAATTCAAGCTCTCTTGTCCATTTTGTGAATTGAAGCTATGATGACAATATTTTGTGCTTTGCAATTTTCTGAATTTTTAAAACAAATTGCCTCAGAAATTACATCAGAAAAACGCATTTTTCTGATTTTTTAGAAACAGTAAAATGGCCTTTGCTCCATGACAGTTTTGTATGCATAAGCACAGTGGAGTGCAGTGACGTTTTTATGAGCCTGAGCAGAGCAAATGTTGACTGACTTCCTTGGGTTAGGCTGGGGGTTGCTATTCTCATAGGTGAGTAAACTAATTGGTTCAGTTCAAAAGAAATACCAGAATAGTGGCTCAGGGGGTTGGGCCTCTGCCTTCGGCTCAGGCCCTGATCTCGGGGTCCTGGGATCGAGTCCCATGTTGGGCTTTCCACTCAGTGGGGAGCCTGCTTCCCCCTCTTTCTCTGTCTGCCTCTCTGCCTATTTCTGATCTCTCTCTCTGTCAAATAAATAAAATCTTAAAAAAAAAAGTAAAAGAAAAAAGAAATACCAGGAATGGTATGCATGGAGATTTTTTTTTTAAGATTTTATTTATGTATTTGACAGAGAGAAACACAGCGGAAGAGGGAACATAAGTGAGAGAGGGGAGTGAGAGAGGGAGAAGCAGGCTTCCCATTGAGCAGGGAGCCCGATGCGGGGCTCCATACGGGTCTCCATGCGGGGCTCCATGCGGGGCTCGATCGCGGGTCTCTGGGATCATGACCTGAGCTGAAAGCAGATGCTTAACCAACTGAGCCACCCAGGCGCCCCAGAGATTTGCTTTTAAAGAGGAGAGGAGGGGGCACCCTGGGTGGCTCAATTGGAACAGCATGGGACTCTTGATTTCCGGGTCTTGAGTTTGAGCCCCAGGTTGGGTGTAGAGATACTTACTTAGATCTCTTGGTGAATTTCAGGTATACAATAGAGTATTATTCACTGTAGTAGCGGGGCTGCACATACATCCCCAGGGCTTACTCATCTAGCACAACTGGAACTTTGTGCCCTCTGACCAACATCTTCCCGTTTCCTCCTCCCAGCCCCTGACAACCAGGGTTCTGCTCTGTTTTTAGGACTTTGGGGTCTTTTCAATTCCACACATAAGTGAGATCATGAAACCTTTTCTTTGTCTGGCTTATTTCACTGAACATAATGTCCTCCAGGTTCATTCATGTTTTTGCAGATAACAGGATTGCCTGTTTTGTGCAAATGACAGAATGAATTACATTTCTTTGTGTATATACACCAGATTTCTGTTACCCATTCATCCGTCTCTTGGATTGTTTCTGTACCTTGACTATTGTAAATATTGCTGCAGTGAGCGGGGGAGTGCAGTTCTCTCTTCAAGATAGGCTTTTCTTTCTGGTTTGAAGGAAACTGAGGACTCCAGCGAGGGCCCAAGATAGCCTTGGAACAAGCCAGGTGCAACCCAGCGCAGCCTGCCCCTGCTCTCTTCTCCCCTGAGGTGCCCCATCGCAAAACAGGCTGTCCCTTCTCTGCCTAGCAGCTCCTGTCATTGCCAGATGAGAGAGTCCGTGCTGAGTGCTTTAATGTGACACCTGAGACACAGGAAGCTTTCCTCATATGTTATTTATCTGCCTTATTTCAGCAAAAGTTACTCATCTTTGAGATCAGTAGAAGCAAACATGCCTTCTGCTTTCTGATCACTCACAAAAACCACATCTTCCCTTCTCTCTCACGGTGAGTGAGAAACCCCCAGCTCGTTGGTGCAGTAAGACAGCGTTCTTGGCATGGGATCTGAAGGAACCAGGAGAAGCCCTACCAGTCTGGGGGTGGTGGAGGCAAGTGGGAAGTTTAAGGGAAGCTCAGGTCTCATTTATCACGCCAGGAAATCAACAGATAAGGACCCAAATAGATAAAATAAGAAATTACAGAGAGAAACCATGTTATTCAGAGATGTGGCAATATCTACCTGGAGTAACAGCTGGACCGCAGAACCTGAGAGTGGGGAAGAGGCAGGTCCCCAAGCAGAAGCAGGCATGTGACTCAGGGTGTCCCCTAAGTCACCCTGTTCACCGCGGCACTGCCGAGGATGAAGTGGGGTCTGCCGCACTGGGCATGTGGCAATTCGCGCACCGGCCCCCCTGGCGGGGACCGTACTGGCCCCAGGGTGCTGGCTCCCAGGAGTGGTGGGCAGGAGAACACAGCTAGCGGGGCAGCTCAAGAGGGTGAGGGGAGACCCAGGGAGGCCCAGCAATCAGTGTGGCTTGGTCCACAGGCCTTGACTTGGACATTGCAAACATTGTTTCTGTCCCAACCTCTGCCAGAGGAACCTTTTATAGTGCGACCCAGTAAGAGCAGCGGTTCCCCGGCCAGAGTCTAAAATAGCCTGTCCCCTGAGGACCCCAGAAGAAGCTTGGCTCGGCTGCTGACCAGGGATCCAGGTTACCAGCGTGGCTGGGACCCAAGGCTCAGCCCCCGTTATTTATGATGATAAGAATAGTTGCGTGTCTTAGTGCTGGCTCTGTGTTCACGCTGTCAGGTTAACCGGGTGGGTAAGACGCTTTATCCCGGATGATAGCAAGGAAGCTGAGACTTGAGAGGTCGTGTCACACAGCTAGGAAGTGGTAGAGCTGGGGCTTGAACTCGGGTCTGACTCAGAGCTCCATTCAGCCGTTTCTCCATACTAGTACTTTCCCAAGGTGTGTCAGGGACTGGGAGGGGAAGATGGGGATGTCTGAGTAAGGTCAAAGGAAACCTTCTAGGGAATCCTGATGGCTTGGGGGCCGGGGTCCTGCACCTGGCCTCAGGCCCCTCGCTAACAGGAGCAGGCCCCTGTGGGCAGAGGGAAGCCCAGGTCGGATGGTGTTGGAACAGGCATCAAGGGCCTGAGTTATATGGGCCAGGGACGGTTCCTTGCCTTCTTAGGGGAATTCAACATCCTCCAGGGCCCAGTCTTCCTGGGCACATGTGAGCTCTGAATTGAGGTCACAGTTTTCCCAGGCTCATCCTATCCAGGTATTGACTGATCATTAAGAGATGTGATGTGACTTTCTGTGGGAGAGATGGGATTACTGGGCCATACTGAACTAGCCAGTAGTAGGGGAAAGAAGAACATTTCAGTCGACTATATAAGTTTAGATAGCAGAGTCTGAAGTTCGTGAGTCCCACGATGTCAGATTATGTTGCCCCAGGTTCCCTCTGTCTCATGGCTCTGCCATCCACAGCATATGGTTTCCTCTTCCTGGTTAAAAATAGCTGCTTGGGCGCCTGAGTGGCTCAGTTGGTTGGGCGACTGCCTTCGGCTCAGGTCATGATCCTGGAGACCCGGGATCGAGTCCCACATTGGGCTCCCTGCTCGGCAGGAGGCCTGCTTCTCCCTCTCTCACTCCCCTTACCTGTGTTCCCTCTCTGGCTGTGTTTCTCTCTGTCAAATAAATAAAATCTTAAAAAAAAAAAAATAGCTGCTTGAGCTCCAGCCATCACACCTCTGTTCCAGCCAGCAGGAAGGAGGAAGAGTCCAGAAGGGCACATTCCCTCCCTTTAAAAACTCTTCCCTAAAGTTGAAAACAGCCTTTCTGTTTATATCCATTTGGCCAGAACTTGGTCACATAGTCACACCTAATTGCAAAGGATCTGGGAAACGTAGATCTTATTTAGAGAGGCCATGTGTTTAGCCAAAAACTAGTGGTTGTTACTAAGAAGGAGAGAACAGCTGTTGAGGGACAGTCAGCAGGCGTGCCACAGCTGCCTGGAGAGCAAATTTATGACAACGGAAAAATCATCCAACAGCCCCTGCTCTCCTCAGTTCTGGAATCTATGTCACGTGCCTGCCGAGTCCAAGGCGCCGTGCCAGGTAGGGTCACAGCTGCTGGTCTGAAGCTGCTTTTGCTTCCCAGGGTCACAGAGAAGGTCTGGTCTGTGGTGGGACATGGCCAGGGGCTGGGGTCCGGGGAACTGGCTGCAAAGCCTCAAGCCACTTCCTCACTCTGCTCCCCTCGCACATGGGGGAGTTGGCAAGATGAATCTATCAAGTCAAGGTCACGAGCAGCACAGCTTGGATTTGTACCTGAGTGCAGGCTTCTCACCACCGGGCTGCCCTGCCCCTGCCCCCGCCCTGCCCAGCACCATCCTAGTCCCCAGAGGCCAGTGACCTGCTGGGTCTGCCGGAGCTCCGGGCATCACACTGCCTCGGTCAGCAGAGGTTCCAGCCAAGGGCTGACCAGGGCAGAGTAAAGGGAAAGGGGGAAGTGGTTCCAGGGCGCTGTTTCTAACAAGCTGGGTCCGGCCGCTGAGGCAGTGGTTCTAGCCCGTGACGGTGTCTCATGCACAGGGTAAGAAACCAACTTTGCCGTCAACAGTGAGAGCAGGGATTTTCAAGAAATCTGCGTATAGAGCATTAAGGAAAAGGAATGAGAAGAAAGGTTAAAGCAAAACAAAAATAAGTCGAATAGAAGACAGAGTGCATTGTACAAAGTAAGGCATAAGTACGGTGTCCTGAAATTTTAATTTACATTTTGGGTAGATCGAGTTAGGATAGAAATGTATTTCTTTCCCTCTATGGTAACTATTAAGAAAGAGCCAGAGCCTCAGATCTGGAAGGCTGCCTGACGATGGAAAGAGCCCTTAAGAATTATAGGAATCGGGGCTCCTGGGTGGCTCAGATGGTTAAACATCTGTCTTTTGCTCAGGTCAGGACCTCAGGGTCCTGGGACTGAGCCCAGCATCGGGCTCCCTGCTGGGCGGGGGGGCCTGCTTTTCCCTCCTCCTCTGCTGCTTCCCCTGCTTGTGCGCTCGCTCTCTGTCAAATAAATACAATTAAAAAAGAAGAATAGGAATCATTGCCTTGATCTAAAAATGTTTTAAAATTGTTTTCACTTATTTGTTATTTTTATGTTGAAAGCAATCCAGCTTTGTAAAAAGTAACAAGAATATAGAAGTGCACCAAGTTCTTCAAAGTTCCCTTTATTCCCCCAGCGGCCTGCAGCTGCTAGAGTTCCTGAGGGGAGGGTGTCCCTCAGGGAAGCCTTAATTCATCTACAAATGTCCTTTTTCTTTTTTTTCCTTTCCTTTTTAAGTAGCCCCCCCATCCTTTTTTCTTTTAACACGAGTAGGATCCCCATGCATACATGCTGTTCTGCGACTTGCTTTTGACATTTAACACTTTTTGGGGTGCTTAGCTGGCTCAGTCGGTAGAGCACATGACTCTTGATCTCAGGGCTGTAAGTTTGAGCCCCACCTTGGGTGTAGAGATTATGTAAAAAATGATTTTTTAAAAAAGATTTTATTAGAGAGAGCACAAGCAGGGGGAGCGAGAGAGGGAGCAGACTCCCTGCTGAGCAGGGAGCCCAATGAGTTCTATCTATCCGAGGACCCTGGGATCATGACCTGAGCCAAAGGCAGACACACCTTATTTCACACTTTTTTTAAATTACCCTTTTTTTTTAAAACCTAAACTTTATTGAATATAATTCATAAACCTTGCAGACCATCCATTTAAAGTGTACAATTCAGCAGGGCACCTGGGTGGCTCAGTTGGTTAAGCGACTGCCTTCGGCTCAGGTCATGATCCCAGAGCCCCGGGATCGAGCCCCGGGATCGAGCCCCACATCGGGCTCCCTGCTTGGCGGGAAGCCTGCTTCTCCCTCTCTCACTCCCCCTGCTTGTGTTCCCTCTCTGGCTGTGTTTCTCTCTATCAAATAAATAAATAAAATCTTTAAAAAAAATAAAAAAACGAAGTGTACAATTCAGGGCGCCTGAGAGGCTCAGTTGGTGAAGCATCTGCCTTCGGCTTAGGTCATGATCTCGGGGTCCTGGGATGGAGCCTCATGTCAGTCTCTCTGCTCATCAGGGAGTCTGCTTCCTCTCCCTCTGCGATCTCCTGCTCTTGCTGTCTCTCAAATAGATAAATAAAATCTTTTTAAAAGTGTACAATCCAATGATTTTTAGTATATTGGCAGTCATACAACCAGCACACAGTTTTAGAACATTTTTTTGCCAATTCCAGAGAAACCCATTATCAGGTGCTCCCCATTCCCTCCCCCAAGTTTCCCCTTCCCCGTCCTTAGGCAGTCACTTACATACCTTCTGTCTCTATAGATTTGCCCTCTCTGGACATCTCATATAAATGGCATCATTCAATATGTGGTCTTTTGTGGTCAGATTCTTTCCCCAAGGTTCACCCAAGTTGGGTTCTTCCCTCCTTTCTGGGGTTTCATAGCATTCCCTTGTGTGGATATGTCTTATTTATCAATTCATTAGTTGCTGAACATTTAGGTTGTTTCCCCTTTTGGCTATTAGGAAAAATACTTGTATGAACATATGTATACAAGTTCTTATGTGGATGTTTTCATTTCTCTTGGGTATATACCCAGGAGTGGAATTGCTACTGTGGTTAAGTTTTTGAGGAACTTTTTGAGGAACTACCAGACTGTTTTCCATTTTCCATTCTTAGCAACAGCATTGACGGCTTTGGTTTTTCCATACACTTGCCAACACTTACTATTTCCTGGGTTTTTAAAACTATTATATCCATCATAGTGGGTGCGGCTTTGACTTGCCTTTTCCTAATGACTGATGATTGTTAAGCACCTTTTTTCATGAGCCTGCTGCTCATGAGTATATCGCCTTTAGAGAAATGTCTATTCAAGTTCTTTGCCCATTTTTTATTTGTTTGTCATTTTACTTACTTAAAGATTTTATTTATTTATTTGACAGAAATAGAGAAGAGAGTACAGGTAGGCAGAGCGGCAGCAGAGGCAGAGGGAGAATCAGACTGCTGAGCAGGGAGCCTGATGTGGGACACGACCCCAGGACCCTGGGATCATGAGCCAAAGGCAACAGCTTAACAGACCTAGCCACCCAGGTGTCCCTTTAGCTTTTATATTTCTATTTAAGTCTTTGATCCATTTTTAGTTACTTTTTGTGACTAGTGTAAGGGAGGGGTTCAATTTCATTCTTGAGTCATGCATATATTCACTTGTGCCGGCACCGTTGGTTGAAAAGAGTATTCTTTCCCTATTGAATTGTCTTGATGCCCTTGTCATACTCAATGGCTGTATATCAGGGTTCATTTCTGGACCCTCAAATCTATTCCAGTGATCTGTGTCTGTCCCAATGCTGGTACCAACGGTCTTGATTACTGCAGCTTCGCAGCAAGTTTTCATTTCAGGAAGTGTGACTCCTTCAACTTTGTTCCTCTTTTTTCAAGACTGTTCTGGCTGTTTTGGGTCCCTTGCATTTCCATGTGAACTTTAGCATGGGCTTGTTAATTTCTTCAAAGAAGCCAATAGGAATTGGATAGTGATTGGTTTGAGTCTATAGATCAATTGGGGCAAGTATTGCCATCTTAGCAATATTAAATCCTCTGATCTATGAATGCAGAATATCTTCCCATTTTTTTAGATTGTTAATTTCTTTCAGTGTGCTTTGTTTTTCAGTGTATGAGTCATGTACTTATGTTATTAAATTTATTCCCAAGTATTTTTTCTTTTTGATGTGCTTTACAGATGGACTTGTTTGCTTAATTTCATCCTTGGATCTTTCATTGCTATTGTACAGAAATACTATTGGGTTTTGTATTCTACAATCTTGACTCTTTCTGCACGTCTACGTATATCTAGAGCTTCCCCTTTCTTTGTAATAGTCACACAATAGTGCATGGTATAGAAAGCTGTGATTAGGGACGGCTGGATGGCTCCGTCTGTTAAGTGTCTGCCTTCGGCTCAGGTCATTGATCCCAGGGTCCTGAGATCGAACCCCGCATTGGGCTCCCCGCCCAGAGGGAAGCCCGCTTCTCCCTCTCCCACTCCCCCTGCTTGTATTCCTTCTCTTGCTGTCTCTCCATCTGTGTCAAATAAATAAATAAAACCTTTAAAAAAAAAGAAAGCTATAATTAATTTAACAAACCTCTACCAATAGACATTGCTGTTCGCATTCTTCTGCTCTTGTTGGTCATGCTAAAGAGAACATTCTTTGGACCCCTCAACCGTTCTTGGGATGTGTATGGGGTGCCCACTCAATGCCACTCAGTCTTTGGGGCCCTGGAGATACAGTAAGAGAATAAATGAGGTTTCAGCCTCTCTGTGGCGAATAAAGCAGAGGGATGTGCCGGGGGGCGGGTAACTACGGAGGTGTGCTTGAGAGGAATCCTTCGTATTGAGAAGATTTCTCTAGATTTCCCTTGAGTCAGGATGCAACTGATGAAAGAGAACCCACTGTTGGAAAAATGGGAAGGTTGTTCCAGGCACAGGGATTAGCAAATTCGAGGGCCCTGGGGTGGAAATGGGCTCCCCATGTTGACCAGAGAGCAAGCCAGTGGGCCTGGAGAGCTGCCAAAGCCCGAGGAGAAGTGGGCAGGGACCAGACGAAAGCCAGCCTTGTAGCCCTAAAAGCCGTTTGCATTTTATCACTAACGTAGAGAGATGCTGCCCGAAGGGTGTTAAGCAGGGGAATGATCTGATCTACTTTATGTTCTAAAAAAGACCGCTCCAGTTGCTTAAGAAGCATTTATTTTTCCTTCCTTATTTCAAACACTGAGTTCTCCGAAGTGGAATTACTGGGTTAGTGGTTTTGTACATTTAAAATGCTCTACATGCCATCGGCCAAGCGTGCCTCCCCAGAAGACAGCCGAACTTTTAACTCCGAGGGCACCAGTTGGTTTTTGTCCCCGGGGGCATTCAGGGTGAGGTGCACCACAAGCCCTCACCGTCTGGGCCCCGGCACCCATTGTCTTGCTTTCCTTGTAGGACCCGCACCGCTGCGTTCGCCCTGCGGCTCTGGCTCTGCTGTCCGCCCCTTGGGTAACACGGGCATCCCGGGAACATGGCAGACGAAGACCTCATTTTCCGCCTGGAAGGTGTTGATGGCGGCCAGACCCACCGCGACGGTGAGTCCGAGGCCGACAGCGACGATGAGGATGAGTACTTCCTCTGCCCCATCACCGATGACCCCAGGTCACACCAGAATGTCAATTCCAAGATTAATAACTACTACAGCAACCTAACGAAGAGTGAGCAGTATGGCTCCAGTGGGTCCCCCGCAAGCTCCTTCCATTTTAAGGTGAGTGGACCGCCCATGCCACCCCACCCACCTGCTGCAGGGGCTGAGGCAGCTGGTTGGGGTCTTCGCTTTGTTTGTAAAGGCTGGGAACCCCTCTAAATTCTGGATCAGGGGTTATACCTGTTAGCCTGGGAGGATTTTGATGGCTTAAAACAAGTTTCATTACTTTAGAGCAGGTGTTTTTGAAATAGCTGCTGAGGACCCACTCCTGGGTTGTGAAAACCTGAACCAACTTTAAAAAAAAAAAAAATCCAGCAGAACAGAATAGACTAGGAAATATGGGAGAGCACTGCAAATTGTAAAGATTGTATATTTTTAAAGAATTTATTTATTTGAGAGAGAATGAGTGAGACAGCATGAGGGGGGGGGGAGGGTCAGAGGGAGAAGCTGACTCCCCACTGAGCAGGGAGCCGGATGTGGGATGTGATCCTGGGACTCCAGGATCATGACCTGAGCCGAAGGCAGTTGCCCAACTAACTGAGCCACCCAGGTGCCCCTACAAATCTTATTTTTCTGGAATATACACTGACACACGTTCACACTCAGGAATATGGTGGTAGTTGACAGCCAGGCTCTAATCGCGTAAATATTTGCATTTCACTCCTGATGAATGTGTATGTGGGTCCAGGGACATGATGTAAAATACAGTTCTTCCTGTTGGTTGTAGTCAGGCCCCCGCCTTAATATAACACTGTATGTTAACTGGAATTAAAATAAAATTCTTAAGTAAAAAAGTTTGAAAAAAAAAAAAAAACTACCTAGAGTTGGGCATCCTTCTGAATGGAGGAAAAGGAGACTTGTTTTCCTAGGGATTTGTGTTCATTCTATGGTAAAAGTGGTATAAAGGAGAGGGGGAAAGATGAAAATTATAGGGCTTTTGTATCATAACCGGTGAAGAAAAAAATTTCATTTATTGCGTGGGGCTCGAACTCATAACCCCAAGATCAAAAGTCACGTGCTGTTCCAACCAAGCCAGCCAGGCGCCTTGAAAAAAATTTTAAATACAATAATGTCCTCTTTGTTAATTTGATGCCCACCAACAGAAGCACTGTAGGCAAAATGTACATGACGACTTTGGAACTGGAAATTGGAGCCACTCTTCTCTAACTTCAGAGTTAATCTGTTTTTGGGAAATTAATAATTCTAGTTGGACAGTTGGGTATTTTTTTTTCATTCAGGGCCAGAGCTCTAGATGAAGTCTCTGTGGGGCAGGCAGCTCCATATAGCCCCATGGGTCCCCTCTGACGCTGGGGGGCCCCTGCAGGATCAGGGGGCCGCCTGGGTGGGCTGTCCCGTCCTCAGCCAGCCTGTGAGGCACCACCGAGTGCTGCCACGGAGGGCAGCGTAGGAAGCGCAGGGGGGCAGCTGTGGGGCACATGGGGCTCCTGTGCTCACCGCGGGTCGGGGCTGGGGGGACGCAGATCGCGGAGGCATCCCTGGTGAGGGGATCCGGGTGCCAGCAGCGGCTGCAGGGCTCAGGGCTGGTGAAACAGCCAGCTCACGCCAGCTCAGGGGAAGAAAGGTATTTATTTCTTGGGAGCCAAGGGGAGAAGCGATGTTTGGTCTCTTAGGGGAGGGGCCTAGGAGCTGGAAGGCAACAGGACTGTTTCTCTCTGGCTCGCTCACTCTCCTTTTTTTTTTTTTTTTTTTTTTAAGATTTTTATTTATTTATTTGTCAGAAGAGAGCACAAGCTCGGGGAGCAGCAGGCAGAGGGAGAAGCAGACTCTCACCTGAGCAGGGAGCCCGATTTGGGACTCCATCCCAAGGACCCTGGGATCATGACCTGAGCTGAAGGCAGATGCTTAACCAACTGAGCCACCCAGGTGTCCCAGGCTTATTTAAATTTTAAACCATGGTCCTAAGAGAATACTGTATTTACATTAAGGCAGATGATATTTCTATATAATTTGACTTTGACTTAACAGTGCCAATGTGTGTGTGTGTGTGTGTGTGTGTGTGTGTGTGTGTGTGTGTACACACACATTTGGTGGGAAGATCCATGAAAAGCCATAAGGACAGTGTGGACATAATTAGAACAAAAAGTGGTAGCTGTTTTTATTTTTGTAAATAAATACCGTTAATTAAGAAAGCAAGTTGAGGGCGCCTGGGTGGCCCAGTGGGTTAAGCCTCTGCCTTTGGCTCAGGTCATGATCTCAGGGTCCTAGGATCGAGTCCCACATCGGGCTGTGCTGAGTGGGTAGCCGGCTTCCTCCTTTCTCTCTGCCTGTCTCTCTGCCTACTTGTGATCGCTCTCTCTGTCAAATAAATAAATAAAATCTTTAAAAAAAAAGAAAGTTGAAATATAATACAGTCCCACATTTATCAAAAAAATATATTTACATAGCAAAAGCTTGTATGGAGGAATGTGTACACAGGAGTTAATAGTGATTCTCTCTGGGGGAGAGGGTGTCCTTATGGGGGACTTTATCTACATTATATATTTTTTTAAATATTGGGGACTTTTAAACTACACTTATAGGTATTACTTGTGTACAAAAAAAAGACTTTAGAAGAAGAAAACTAAAGCAAAACCGCCAGGTCACCTCCCCTCTCCCAAACAAACAAATCAATAAATTGTCCCTCCTTAAAATTTCTACAAGGCATAGTTCAAAATCCTCACAGAGGACGGGCGCACGCATGGTCCCCAGCGACCCTTCTGGGCTCTCTTCACCCCACGTCTCTCCCTGTTCCTGGAACAGTTTTCCCTTTTCAAGCCTCTGCCTGAAGCCTCTTTAAATGATGTCTCAGTCTGGTCTGTTAAAGTGATTGTTCTGGCTCCCTGGGGATGAGGTTTTAATACACCCTGCGTGCCGGCCAGGCCATCTCTGCCCCCCCCCCCCCCCCCCGCGAGCATCTGTCATCCCCTGTCTGAGTCGGCCACAGCCTGCAAGGCTGGGGACAGGCTGATTGCACTTCCCATTCCCCATACTTGGTTGAATGACTGGCTGTGGACCAGAGGTGCCTCTTGGTTGCCCACAGTCCTAGGAACGAAAGCAGGCTCTGTGGGGTTCCTGGTGCCCGATTGGGAGGGGGACGGCAGGCAGCTCGGGTTTCCAAACCTCACTCCTCCTTGTGCTCCCTGAAGCCAACGTGTTTTTTGTTTACTGTTGACATGGCAACCTGGGTTGTTTAACCAAAATGGCCTCCAAAGAGGCACCACCCTGGCAGGTCCTGGGCGTGTGGTGTGGACAGTCCAGTTCTGTCGCTGTCAAGGCCGGGGCCTTCTGCCTCGCTCCCGGGGGGATGGTGGTGGAGTCGTTCCGGGGGCCGCCGTCTTGACAGAGCATCAGGCAGCTAAGAAAGGGCGTTTATAGAATTTGCCATAACGGGGGAAAGTGCTTCTGCTCTGGAGTTAAACTCAGATAGCAGAATATAGAGCATAGTTACAGCTTTGTAAAACACACTCACAATGTACACACACACACACACACACACACACACACTCACACACACACCCCAAAAGCCTACAAGGGAGTATGTCAGCACTCTAGCAGGGACTGTCTTTGGACAGGATCTGGAGCAATCCCATTCCCTTTCCACTGCTCTGCTGTTTCTCCATTGTCTAGAATGAGCACATATATATATGTTTTTACTTTTTCAATAAAGTATGAAATGTGGGGGCGCCTGGGTGACTCAGATAGTTAAGCATCGGCCTTCGACTCAGGTCATGATCCCAGGGTCCTGGGATCAAACCCTACGTCAGGCTCCCTGCTCAGCGGGGAGCCTGCTTCTCCCGCTGTCCCCTCCCATTTGTGCTCTCTTTCTCTATCTCAAATAAATAAAAAAAATATTTAAAAAAAAATAAAGTAGAAAATTTTATTCTTAAAGATTGTTTTCTGGGGACACCTGGGTGGCTCAGTCATTAAGGGTCTGACTTTGGCTCGGGTCATGATCCCGGAGACCCAGGATCGAGCCCCCCACATCGGGCTCCCTGCTCGGCAGGAAGCCTGCTTCTCCCTCTGTCACTCACCCTGCTTGTGTTCCCTCTCTAGCTCTGTTTGTCTCTGTCAAATAGGTAAATGAAATCTTTAAAAAAAATTATTTTCCTGATCTAGGAGTATCTTGGGGAATCATTTCATATCAGTATGTATAGATCATCTCTCTTACCTACTTACTACCTACCTTTTTTTTAATCTATCTATTTATTTTTCACCTCTTTTATTTTTATTTCTCTTTTTTCAAAGTTATTTCTTGGAGGGGGCAGAGGGAGAGGGAGAAAATCCCAAGCAGATTCCTCACTGAGTGCAGAGCCTGACACGGGGCTTGGTTTCTGGACCCTGAGATCATGATCTGAGCCAAAATCAAGAGTCTGATGCTTAACCAACTAAGCCGCCCAGACGCTCCCCGCCTCCTTTATTTTTAGAGTTGTTCTCCCCTTTATTTCCACTTTACAAACAATGCTGTAATAAATCTCCTTATATGTATATTTAAGCAAAACATTTTTAAAAAAGATTTTATTTCTTTGACACACAGAGAGATCACAAATAGGCAGAGAGGCAGGCAGAGAGAAAGAGAGGGAAGCAGGCTCCCTGCTGAGCAGAGAGCCCAACTGGGACTCGATCCCAGGACCCTGAGATCATAACCTGAGCCAAAGGCAGAGGCTTAACCCTCAAGTCACCGAGGCACCCACATCTAAGCAAACTTTAAAATACATATATATTTCCTAAAACATAAATAAATATATATATAAGATGAAAAAGAACTCCAACTGCATCCAAGGAAGAGTGATAAGTAAGCCTCGCCCCACTGATCCAGGTTTCCCTGGGGGATGTCCTTCCAGAAACTTTCCCTGCATGTATAAACACGTAAGGGTATATGACCCTCCCCTTTTCTTTTTTATGGAAATGTTAGTTGACTGCAAACGTGTTTTGCAGTCTTGTGGCTGGCTTCCCATATGGGCACAGATGAGCTGACATCAGCTAGCACTTATGTAACAGCCGCTGTGGGAAGGGCCGGCTCCGCTCTGCACACTTCACTCATTTGATCTGGACAGAAGTCCTGTGAGGAAGGGCGTAGATGGTAAACCTGAAGCTCTGAGGTCTGAATCGCTCGATGCTCTTCGTGACTGCGCAGGAGGCCACTTATTTTGTTGTTGCGTCTCGGTGGTGGAATATCATGTCTGGAAGACCCATGACGTATTAATCCAGTCCCTCATGGATGCGTAGGAAGGTTGTTTCCCGTCTTTTGCTACCACGACCAGCTCTTCCAAAAGCATCTCAGTCTGTATCTCCTCGTACCCATGCATGGGCGCACCTGCCACGTTAAATCCCCAGGGGTGGAATGGCTGGAGCAGAACCTTTAGAACTCAGCTGGGCATTGCCGACTGCCTTTCAAGGAGGCTGCACCAGCGTCTGCCACTCGTGCTGTATGAGCGCGTCTGCTCCCCGCGCCTGTGTCAGAAGACATTGTTGATTACAGTTTTACTTTGAGCCCACTGGGTCAGAGGACAGCTATTCCCCCAGAATGAGACAGAGATGCCAGCGTCCGATGACTTACTAGGAAGAGACACGTCCCTGCCCACCCTAAACCCCAGGAAGCCCCACCCTGGCAGGACTGGGCTTCTGTCCCTGCCCAGTGACCGCAGGAAGCTCTGTGCATACCCAGAGGTGATGAACATTTTGGGGCGCTGCCCAGTGCTCTAGGAATGCACAGTCAGACAGGGAAGCTTAGGCATCTAGCATCCAGAAAGCTTGAAAGCTTGCTGGACCTCCAGCAAGATGAGGGCCAGCTGGGCAGATGAAGGGAAAAGAGGGGGATGCTGGCAGTGGGCAGGAGGTCACTTAGTGACTGTGTCTGAAAAACAGGAGAGGGCTGGGGAGACGCAAGCCAGCTGCAGAGACTTCTCTCTCTGAAGTCTGTGCAGGTGCTCAAATGTTCAAATCCTTTGTGGAAATGTATTGGGGGTACAAGGGGCCCCTTCTTTAATTTCACTTTGTCAGTGTTTTTTAGCAGTTTCATTGCAATAGAATTTTGTATGACATACAATTTACCCATTTGAAATGTCCAGTGCAGCAGCTTTAAATATATTCATACAATCATGCGTGCACACCACCACTATTATTTTTAGTCCATCTTCCTTCACCCTAAAAAGAAACCCCACACCTCTTAGCCATAGCCTCCCAGGATCCCTCGTCCACCCAGCCCCTAGCAGCCACAATCTCCATGAATTTGCCTGATCTGGACATTCCATAGAAATCAGATCATATACAACATGGGGTCTTCGGTGTCGGGCTTCTTTCACTTGGTGCGACATTTTCGAGGTTCATCCATGTAGAAGCCTGTGTCCATGCTCATTTTTCTTTTTTTTCTTTTTTTTTTTTTAAAGATTTTATTTATTTATTTGACAGAAACACAGCGAGAGAGGGAACACAAGCAGGGGGAGTGAGAGAGGGAGAAGCAGATGTCAAGCTGAGCAGGGAGCCTGATGTGGGGCTCGATCCTGGGCCTCTGGGATCATGCCTGAGCCGAAGGCAGACACTTAACTTCTGAGCCACCCAGGCGCCCCCATGCTCATTTTTCATTGCTGAATACTATCCCATTGCATGGATGTGCCGTATTTTTTAAGATTTTATTTATTTATTAGAGAGCACAAGCAGGGGAAACAGCAGAGGGAGAGGAAGAAGCAGGTTCTCCATTGAGCATGGAGCCCGACGTGGGGCTCGATCCCAGAACCCTGGGATCATGACCTGAGCCAAGCATGCTCAACCCACTGAGCCACTCCAGGCACCCCTGTTGATCCGCTTTTGGGTTGTTTCTCTTGGGCTTTTGCAGATAATGCTACACAAATCACGTGGACATGTGTTCATTTCTCTTGGGTAGATACTTGGGAGTGCATTGCTAGGCCACATGATCATACTCAGTTTGATTCTCATACTTCCCTTTTGCAAAAGAGTGGGGAACTGGGGCTTGATGGGGTTGTTCTGAGTTCTGGGTCTGCCAGTTCCTGGTTGCTGCGGGTCTGTAGGCAAGTTTCCCCCTTGCTCTCTGAGCCTCAGGTACCGTCTCAGTGTAATGGGGAGCGGTCCTACCTGCCCATCTGGGCTTCAACTCAGTCGCCGTGAAGTGCAAGCTGGAGATCTGCCTGGGAAAGGACTTCCAGGAGGAATGAGCATTAGGCCACCCTAGGGAATGTTACTGCTTTGCTGGGTTTTTTTTCTTTTTTAAGATTTTATTTATTTCAGAGAGAGAAAGCATGCATACAAGTGGGCAGAGAGAGAAGGAGAGCATGGAGCTCTCCATGCTCCCCATGCTCCCCATGGAGCAGAGAGCCCAACACAAGGCTTGATTCCAGGACCCCAGGATTGTGACCTGAGCCAAAAGCAGACACTTAATCAACTGAGCCACCAAGTGACCCAACTTTGCTGGTTGTTATTTCCATCCTTTCCGTCCTTTCCTCTCTAGCCCTGTTTCTTAATCCCACTGGTTGGGGGATACCAGCAGTGACCAGTTCTTTTCTTTTCTTTTTTTTTTTTAAATATTTTATTTATTTGACAGAGAGAAACACAGCCAGAGAGGGAACACAAGCAGGGGGAGTGAGAAAGGGAGAAGCAGGCTTCCCGCCGAGCAGGGAGCCCAATGTGGGACTCAATCCCAGGTCTCCGAGATCATGACCTGAGCCGAAGGCAGTCGCTTAACCAACTGAGCCACCCAGGTGCCCCTGACCAGTCCTTTTGACAAAGAGAGAGTTCTTTAGAACTTTTAGCTGTATTTCTTCGACAGTTATTCATTTGATTGCTTATGGAAGTACTCCATGTTCCTGGCAGAATGCGGTGAGGGTGTAGATATAATTGCTATTGAGGTTTTAGTGTATTTCATTTTTTTCTGTATTTCACTATAAATAGAGATTTGACTAATAGGGATTTTTATTACAATAATAAGATCATGTATAAATGCTCTTCAGTGACCAGTTTTTCTTGGCAAACGAACTGGTGCATATCTTCCCATATTAGTAAATGTGGATCTAGTTCATCTTTTTTCTTAATGTCTCTCTGGCAGCCCATTGTATGGATAACTCACAGTTGCTGTGAACATTTCCTCTTGTGGGCGGTTTCCAGGTTTTTTGCTGCTGTGGTCAATGCTGCATTCCCTGGAGACTGCATGAAACCTCTATGTGATGCGGTCCAGACTGGGACAGCCACACAGCCCTAAAAAGGCCCCTTCCCCAGTGAACAAGCAAGCAAACAAGCCAGCTCGCTGGCTTCCCCCATTCTTCCTGCTGCTTTTCTGTGTCCTTGGGTGTAGATTATCCCTTTGCTGTCAGCCAGGAGGGGCAAGTCAGGCTGACAGAGCTACAGTTTCTTAGAGTCTGTGGAAAGGATCATAGGAAAAAACATTGTATAATATCCATGGGGACAGTAACAGGGCGGACTTAGGCAGCCTCCGGATGCTTCCTCATGTAAGATTGGAGGCCTTGATTGCCGTGTCGGGGCTCATAAGAATAGTGATATAAAAATAGTACCAACGGCAATAACATCCCATGTGTCCAAGAAATTGCAAACATGTTACCCGAACATCCGGCCTCACTGCTGGCATATTCCAATATTCCTTATTGTTATTATTATATATTTATGTATTTACTTTTATTTTGTACTCTCAGTCTTTGAAGAACCGAAGAATTTCCCATTCTCTAGGTAGGATTATATTTTCCTTTTTAGGAACCCCCAATGGGCCCCCCATTCTGGGAAAGATAGTGCACTAACAACTGAGTTTGGATCTTTATTTTATTTTATATTTTTTAAAAAGATTTTATTTCTTATTTATTCATTTATTTATTTATTTTAAGATTTTTTAAAAAAAAATTTTATTTGACAAAGAGAAACACAGCCAGAGAGGGAACACAAACAGGGGGAGTGAGAGAGGGAGAAGCAGGCTTCCCGCTGAGCAGGGAGCCGGATGCGGGGCTCGATCCTGGGTCTCCGAGATCATGACCTGAGCCGAAGGCAGTTGCTTAACCAACTGAGTCACCCAGGTGCCCCCATTTATTTTATTTTTTGTAAGATTTTATTTATTTTATCAACAGAGAGAGAAACAGCAAGAGAGGTAACACAAGCAGGGGGAGTGGGAGGGCGGAGCAGGGAGCCTGCTATGGGACTTAATCCCAGGACCCTGAGATCATGACCTGAGCTGAAGGCAGACACCTAATGACTAAGCCACCCAGGTGCCCCGATTTTATTTATTTATTAGAGCATGAGCAGGGAGGAAGGACAGTGGGAGAGGGAGAATCAAACTCCCCACTGAGCGCAGAGCCCAACGAGGGGTTTGATCCCAGGACCCCAAGATCATGACCTGAGCCAAAGGCACTTTCTGGACTGAGCTACCCAGGCACCCCTATTTTATTTTATTTTTTTCAGATTTTTTTTTTTCATATTTTATTTATTTGACAGAGAGATCACAAGTAGGCAGAGAGGCAGGCAGAGAGAGAGGAGGAAGCAGGCTCCCTGCTGAGCAGAGAGAGCCCGATGCAGGCCTTGATTCCAAGGCCTTGAGATCATGACCTGAGCTGAAGGCAGAGGCTTTAACCCACTGAGCCACCCAGGCGCCCTATTTTTTCAGATCTTTAGAGCTAAACAACATTAGAGCAAGCACGGAGACACACACAACATAGATAAAGCTGAAGTCTCTTTGACCAACCTCTTATCTTCCTTCTATTCCCAGAGATAACCATTTTATATTAATCTGGTATAAAGCACTTTGAGGCCTCTTTCCTGTACGTATCAGGTATAAGTATGTGAACAGACACCCTCTTCCTTAGAAATCCATAGTGCTGATTTGTGGGTTTCCTCCACCAGTAAATGATGTCATACTGTTTACATTATTCATCAACTTTCTTTTTTCCCCCTAAGCAATAAGTCTTAGAGATTGCCCATTCAATACCTTGATTTTTTTTTTTTTAAACTAATCTCTACACCCAGTGTGGGGCTTGAACTCACAACCCCTGAGATCAAGAATCACATGCTTTTCCAATTGAGTCAGCCAGGTTGCCCAACACTTTTGATTTTTTTTTTCATTAACATATAATGTATTATGTGTTTCAAGGGTACAGGTCTGTGAATCATCAGTCTTACACAATTCACAGCACTCCCTAGAGCACATTATTTTTTTCTTTTAAGTAGGCTCCATGGCCAGCATGGAGCCCAATGTGGGGCTTGAACTGACAGCCTTGAGATCAAGCCCGGAGCTGATGTCCAGAGTCAGATGCTTAAGTGACTGAGCCACCCAGGTGTCTTGAACACACCTCACCTTGGTCTTTTTTTAAAGATATTATCTATTTATTTTAGAGAGAATGCACACAGGTGGAGGAGGGGCAAAGAGAGAGGCAGAGAGTCTCAAGCTGACCCCACGCCAAGCACAGAGCTCGATGCAGGACTCAATCCCATGATCCTGAGATTGTGACTCGAGCTGAAATCGAGAGTTGGATGCATAGCCCGCTGAGCCCCCCAGGTGCCCCATGCCTGGATCTTTTCCGTGGCTTCATACTACTGTACCAAGTGTATGGAATGTTCTCCCTGTGAACAGGCAGGTTGGGGCAACGTCCAAGCATTGTGTAGCATTGTAAGCGCAGACCTGTCCTTGGGCTGCTCACCTGTGCACACCTGGGTAGGTGACCGGGATGGCTGGGTTATGAGACAGTGACAGGACGACCAGATGGCTGTCAGAGGTGACAGTGCCTGCTTCCCCCGCCCAGAGTCTGAGAGGACCCACTTCTCAGGCCTCCATAAACACCTGCTTTTCTTAACCTGATGGGTAAAATAGTGCACCAGTGATCTGCAGTTCATTTCAGGGCTGTTAACTGTAAAGAGCATTCTGACCTCAATGAGCTGCTATTTCTTGGGGGGAGGAACGTGTCTAGCTCAGGTGCGGGGATAGGAAAGAAGTTGGCCACTAGTAGTCAACACGTTCTTCATTGTCTTTTTTTTTTTTTTTTAAAGATTTTATTTATTTGACAGCGAGAAACACAGCGAGAGAGGGAACACAAGCAAGGGGAGTGAGAGAGGGAGAAGCAGGCTTCCCGCCGAGCAGGGAGCCCGATGTGGGACTCGATCCCGGGTCTCCGGGATCATGACCTGAGCCGAAGGCAGTCGCTTAACCAACTGAGCCACCCAGGCGCCCC
>PITA01023287.1:0-28510 GCA_004023965.1 Spilogale gracilis
CGAGCAGGGAGCCCGATGTGGGACTCGATCCCGGGTCTCCAGGATCATGACCTGAGCCGAAGGCAGTCGCTTAACCAACTGAGCCACCCAGGCGTCCCAAAAAGACTGAGTTTTAATCATAAGATTATACAATGGTTTCTCTCCCTCACACTTTACCACCACACAAAAGGGCCCCAGTATAGTAGCAGTGGATTGTAGATTAAAGCACTGCAACAAGTCGACTCTCTCTAAGGAGGTACACTTAGGGAAACCCAAATCAAAATAGCAAACAAAAACAAGAACACTAGAGAAATATGAAGCAACTATTCTTGAAACAAACATTAAACGAAATACAATTATCATCCTGATTAACATAAATCCACATAATAATTGCTTAATTAATTCAGATAATATTACCCAATGCACCTTGTCCTACAAAAACACATAAGGCACAGCTAAAGACAAGAAGAAGAATAGTCTGAAGACATAAACAGGCATCAGAAACAAACTCCAATATGACACAGATGCTAGCATTATAAAGCATGAGTTTAAAAGAACTGGGATCAGATGTAGTTAAAAGAAGGGGCACATGCACTCTAATGTTCATAGCAACAATGTCCACAATAGCCAAACTGTGGAAAGAACTAAGATGTCCTTCAACAGATGAATGGATAAAGAAGATGTGGTTCATATATATAATGGAGTATTACTCAGCCATCAGAAAGGATGAATATCCGGGGTGCCTGGGTGGCTCAGTTGGTTAAGTGACTGCCTTCGGTTCAGGTCATGATCCTGGAGACCTGGAATCGAGTCCCACATCGGGCTCCCTGCTCAGCTGGAAGCCTGCTTCTCCCTCTCTCACTCCCCCTGCCTATGTTTCCTCTCCGGCTGTGTTTCTCTCTGTCAAATAAATAAAAATCTTTAAAAAAAAAAAAAAAAAAAAAGAAAGGATGAATACCCACCATTTGCATTGACATGGAACTGGAGGGGATTATGCTAAGTGAAATAAGTCAAGCAGAGAAAGACAATTATCATGGTTTCACTCATATGTCGAATAGCATGGAGGACCACAGGGGAAGGGAGGGAAAACTGAATGGGAAGAAATCAGAGAGAGACAAACCATGAGAGACTCCAGGAACTCCAGGAAACAAACTGAGGGTTAAAGAAGGAAGGAGTGGGGGGATCGGGTAACCAAGTGATGGGTATTAAGGAGGGCATGTGTTGTGTGATGAGTACTAGGTGTTATACACAACTAATGAATCACTGAACATCAAAAACTAATGATGGACTATATGCTGGCTAACTGAACATAATAAAAACAAAACAAACAAAAATAAAAGAACTGTGATCAACATGTTAAAAGTTCCAAGAGAAAAGAGACAGCATGAAACAACAGATTGATAATAGAGGCAGAAAGATGGAAATGTTAAGAAACAATTAAAAGGAAATTCTAGAAAACACAAAAATTAGAAATGAAGAATTCCATTCATGGGTTAAGCAGTAGACTTGACATGGCCAAGGAAAAAGTCAGTGATCCTGAAGAAAGGTCAAAAGTACTCCAACTGAAATGGCTCATTTATATAGCAATGATTTAAATAATCAACTTGCCTAATACTTTTATAAACATTTCATCCAACAACAGCAAAACATGTATTTATATTATTCTCAGGCTCACATGGAACAGTCACCAAGACAGACCACACTGTGGGCCATAAACGTTCTTAAAGAAAACACTGGAGAAAATCAACATTTGGTAATAAGTTTTTTTTTAAAGATTTTATTTATTTGACAGAGAGAAACACAGCCAGAGAGGGAACACAAGCAGGGGGAGTGAGAGAGGGAGAAGCAGGTTTCCCGCCGAGCGGGGAGCCCGATGTGGGACTCAATCCCGGGTCTCCGGGATCATGACCTGAGCCGAAGGCAGTCACTTAACCAACAGAGCCACCCAGGCGCCCTGGTAATAAGTTTTTTTAAACACAACAAAAATAGTCCATGAAATAATAAAGTGATAATTGGATTTTATTATAATTAAGTTTTATACTATGCAATAAACACTCTTAAGAGAATAAAAAAATAATGCCATCAGAAAAATATTTTCATAACACATATTTGAAAAAGAACTTATATGCAAACTTACAAGGAACTCTAAAATTCACCAATGTGAGAAAAACAATCCAATTAAAAATAAGAAAATATCTGAACAGAAATTATACAAATGGCAAATAAGCTTATGAAAAGATGCTCAACATCATTTATCATTAGGGAACTGCAAATTAATACAAAATGATATAGCATTACATACTTATAAAAATGGCTAAAATCCAAAAACCTGAAACTACAAATTGCTGACAAGGATATGAAGCAACAGGAATTCTTATCCGTTTGTTTTGTGGAAATGAAAAAGTTACAGCCATTTTGGAACACAATTTTACATTTATTTTTTACAAAGCTAAACATAACCTTACCTATCCAGAAATTATGCTCCATCTGATTTTTTAAATTATGGCTACCCAAAGCATGCACATGAATGTTTATATCATTGTTACTCATTATCATCGAACACTAAAGGCTACTAAAATGTTCTTTAATAAGGGAATGAATATTGGGTGCCTGAGTGGCTCAGTTGGTTAAGCCCTGGACTCTTGGTTTAGGCTCAGGTCATGATCTCAGATTTGTGGGATTAAGCCCCATATTGGGCTCTGTGCTCAGTGGGGAGTCTGCTTGAGATTTTTTCCATCTCCATCTGCCTCTCCTCTCTCTCTCAAATAAATAATTTTTTTAAAATCATATATAATGGAATATTATTCAATGACAATAAAAAATAATTTATCAAACTGCCAAAAGACTGAGATGAACCTCAAACGCATAATAAGTAAAACTGACAGTTCTGAAAAAGCCACATATTGTATGATTCCAATTATGTGACAGATTGGAAAAAACAAAGCTAAATTGACTAGGTCTTCTCAGTGGGAAGATGGTGAATAGCTAAAGTGTAGAGGAGTTTGAGGGCAGTGAAACTATACTGCTTATACTGTAACAGCATATAGAAGACTTTAAGACTCCTAGAACTTTACAGCACAAAGATCTTAATGCATGCAATTAAAAAAAAGTTATTTAGGAACTTGGGAGTCTCATTAAAGAATTCAGAATGTGACAAATAAATATAACTATTACAAATGTATGTAACAAACTCACTAATAGTATTGGGGCAAAGAGGTATCAACTTAAGTAATTTTTAATGGTAGTAGAATCTGTAAGAGTATAAACAAAATAGTCTGTAATACATTTTGTACTCTAGTTGATAAAGTTGTTCCAGAAGGAGTATGGGTTACCAATTCTGATGCCACTACATATGTATACAAGAATATAAATATTAAGTAAATGGATAGCAGGAATCATGTTCCTCACGGTTGGAGTGGGAAATCAAATCCAAGCAAGGAGGAAAGGCTAGAATGTCCCATAGGGTAATGGATTAGAGTTGATGACATCAGTATGAATTCATATTTAGTTTCTTACAGATACAGGTTACATGCAGAAATGTTTGTCATTAGTCATTGTATGTACATGGGTTATGCATACATGTCTTTGCTCTATTAGTTGATAGGGCCTAGTACTAGGAAAATCCTAGGAGAAGTAAAGACATATATAATACCTAAATATTGATTTCTAAAACCACTAATACCATATTGGTATACTATATGGTACACCATAACATAAATGGAATCAATGAACCTTGCAGAAAGGACTGATTCCAAGACTTCAGCAGGAAATATATAACACGGGCATCTTGTAATGCCAGAAAATAAAATAAGTACTAAACACACACACACACACACACACACACACACACACACACACACACACACACACACGGTATTAAATGGGATAACAGATTCAACTGAAAAAACTCCATTAGAAGCTGTTTCAAAGCTGGAACAATTTGAACAACAAAATAAATTAATTAGTGTTGGACTGTACACCAAAATATAAAATAAATATCAATGAGCCCATACTGATATCAATCAATGATTGAATAAGTAAGTAAATGGAGAATTAAAAAAAAACTCCTATGTAGAAGAATTACAAATAATTTGTGTAAATACTCTGCCTTCCAAGTGTGAAAGCACAAATTCTTATTCCTGAGTGCAGGTAATTCCATCCAATGAGTACAATATGAAAAAAAGGAAGGAGGATCAATTTACAATGGTGAAACAGGGCCAACGCTAATTCTACTGGCCATCAAGGTTAACACAACAGTGATGTTACCCTTGCTGGCCAGTGGAAGTAGTGTTGGTCCTGTTTGACAGTTGTGTTGACAGTACATGGACTTGGTGTTATATGATAACAATGTCACTTCACTTATATGATCTTCCTCCTCAAGTCACATATTTCCAAACTACTAGTCTGATAATGAGAAACATCAAGCAAATATTAATTAAGAATCATTCTAGAAAAAACTTGACCCATAATCCACAAACTCTCAAGGTCATCAAAAATAAGAAAAGTCTGATAACTGTTTCATCCAAGTGTTGCCTAAGAAGACATGAATACTAAATGTAATGTGGTATGACCCAGCCATTTCAAGCCGAGGTATATGCCCAGGAGAAACGAAATCTTACGTCTCCCTCAAACCTACAAAATAATGTTTATGGATATTTTATTAATAATAATACAAACCAAAAGTCAACAAAAGTATAGTAGCAAACTATGGATTATTCTCATGATGGAATTATCCATAGTAAGTAATAAGAAAGAATGAATCCTATGAATTCTATGTTACACAGGTAAAACCAGAGATATGTCTCAAAAACATTGTTAAGGGAAAGAAGGTGCAAAACAATGTATATGATATACTTCCATTTACTTAAAATTTGAGAACAGGCAAAAGTCAGGATAGAGGTTTTGAGTAATGACTTCTCTGGGGTGGGAAGTTGCCTTGATTGGAAAGAGCACAGAGCTGTGTTCTCTATTATAATATAGATGGAGAATCCATGAATATATACATATACAAAATGTATTAAGCATTACTTTTGATATGTTACAGAAAGCAAATTTTACCACAATATAAAAGAAAATAATTACTTTTCTTTTTTTTTAAATTAAACAACTGGGGTCATAATAGAGACACATCCTAAATTACCAAAGACCTGAGAAAGAGCATGTTTATGAGAAAAATCAAGATATACTTTGATGACAAGTTTTAAGTTTCACAGGTCTATGAGATACCCACTATAGTCATGATGTATAAATCTGGAAGTCTTGGATGATATAAAGACTGGCAAAACAACTAATAGCTTCTGCAGAAGGACTTTCACCTAGATGATGAATATTTTCTGTTCTGGGTTTATATTGGGAGCGAGAACATAATTGGGACAAAATTTTACTCTTTAACTAGCATAATTACTCTTGTTAGTGCCCTGATCTTTGCCTAGTATAATACATATTCCCATTTTCTGTGGTTGAGGGGTAAGGGCTTTATGCCTCTCTACCTATAACACAAACGACCTTCATTTCTAATCTGTTATCCCCTCCTGAGGAGCACTCTATAGATGACTGATGATAGATAGATATTTGTTGATTTCTTTTTTCTCTTTTTTAAAAAGATTTTATTTATTTATTTTAGAATGAGAGAGAGAGCATGAGAGCATGAGTAGGGGGTGGGGTTCTGAGGGAGAAGCAGATCCAATGAAATGGGAGCTCCATCCCAGGACCCTGGGATCACCACCTGAGCTGAAGGCAGATGCTTCAGTGACTGAGCCACCTAGGCACCCCAGGTATTTGTTCATTTTAAAACAAATTTAAAAGAAGTATAGGTGGGAAACAGCAAAATATTTTTCACATATATTCACCTTGAATGGGGTGTCTATATTATTTTAAAAAATAAAGCATCAAGAAAAAATAACGTAATTTTTCAAAGGACTATGACATTCCATTTTTCAGGAAATAATTTAATTATACGTTTTTATGTATTTTTTCAATTCTGTTAAACTAGAAATATTTCCTGACACAAACAGGATTATTGTACATGAGGTGGGTGCTTATATTAGATTTGTTCTCTTGTTTTTATTTATGTATCAACTCCTTTATTAAAGTTAATGTGTTGATGAACTTTCCACTCTATGTGGAAGATCTATTTTCAAACACTACAGAAATATGCAAAACAGAATTTTTACTTTTCACTGTATTTAATAAATTAAATATTGTCATTATTAATGTCAAGTTTAATCCTGCTTTATTAAATTAAGGTATGTTCAAATGCATAAATGAAAGTGCTTTTATATGGGTAGCAACCATGTTTCTACACTTCCTATCTAGACAATTGCATCAGGCTTCTTGGACTGAATAGTTTCTTCTTTACAGAGAAGCTGAGGTAATCTTTTTTAATGTGTCATTGTTCTTCTCCAAACATTTCAATATTTTCTTATTGTATAAAAAATAAAGTTAAGATTTTGTTATGGCCCACAGCTTATCTGAACAATCTGGATCTCCTATCTTCTCTACTGTATTTCCTAGCTTCTCTGATGTTCACCTCACTATTGTCACACTGGCACCTCAGCTCTTTTCAGAATATAATCATCCATGCTCTGGCTTCAGAGGCTTTATACCTCCTTGGATCACAGTTCTGGATATTGTTTTATTTCTTCACTTCATTCATGCCTGTTTACCAATAATACCTTATCAGGGAGTTTTTTCTTCTGTGTCCATTTACAATAGCTACCACTGTCTACTCCTTGCTATGTTTAATCTTTCTTAACAGCTTTTAGACCTGATTACATTAGTTTCCTATTATCATTATAACATATCGCCTAGTGACTTAGAACAGCATTAATTTATTACCTTAGAGTTCCAGAGGTCAGAAGTCTAGAATAAGTATCACTGGACTAAAATAAAGGTGCTAGCAGGCCTGCAATTCTCCTGGAGACTCTAGGAAAGAATCCATGCCTTATCTCTCCCCACGCCACAACTAATTGAGGCTAACTGCATTCCTTGTCTCATGACCTCCTCCTCTACCACTAGTAATGTAACATCTTCTCTCTTGAATTACTTCCTTCTGCCTCTGTGTATCTGGCCTTTCTGCTTCCCTCTTTTGTTTGTTTGTTTGTTTTTAAAGATTTTATTTATTTGACAGAGAGAAACACAGCTAGAGAGGGAACACAAGCAAGGGGAGTGAGAGAGGGAGAAGCAGGCTTCTCGCTGAGGATCAAGCCCAATGTGGGGCTCAATTCCAGGTCTCTGGGATCATGACCTAAGCTGAAGGCAGTTGTCCAACCAACTGAGCCACCCAGGTGCCACCTCTGCTTCCCTCTTATAAAAATCAAGTGTCTACACTGAGCATACTCTATGATATCACAGGATAATGTCACCATCTCAAAATCCTTACTTTAGTCATAAATGAAACTTGCCTTTTACAATTTATGGTAACATAGTCACAGGTTCCAGGGATTAGCACATAGATATCCTTTGGGAAACAGGGAGGAAGTTATTCAGCTTTCCACATTTGCATAAACAGTCTACATTCATTTATTTTTTATTTTGTTTCTTCCACTGAGATACAAGGTCCACAAGAACAAAGACTTTATATGCTATGTTGATAATTCTCATCTCCTAGCAAAATATCTGAATACAGCAAGTGCTCAATAGAAATGCAATAAAATGCAAACAGTTTGTGAAAACTTGTATCCTGAAAGTAAGCTCTTAGTATCAATTCCTAAGAATTTAGGTAAACAAAGAGAAAAGGATGGGCTGTACACACACTTGCCTACCTATAAGGTGCCCTTGATTTGAAAGGGAAGCATATAAGAATAGAGATAAATGAGAAACACTAGCCCAGACCATCCTAAAATATGCTACAATTCACTGATGTGGATTTCTGAAGGACACAATGTGCTGATTTTGTTATTACCCCTTCTGATACTGAAGTCATACTATTAGTTGAAAACACAATATTTTCTGATCTCAGATTATTCCATTTCAGAGAAGACATGTCATCTCAAATTTTATTAGCAAATTCAAATTCAAATTAGAAGTTCTAAAAATTAGGGTGCCTGGGTGGCTCAGTGGGTTAAAGCCTCTGCCTTCAGCTCAGGTCATGATCTCAGGGTCCTGGGATCAAGGCCTGCATCAGTCTCTCTGCTCAGCAGGAAGCCTGCTTCCTCCTCTCTCTGTCTGCCTCTCTGCCTACTTGTGATCTCTCTCTCTGCCGAAAAATAAATAAAATCTTTAAAAAAAAAAAAAGCTTAAAAAAAAAAAAGGAAGTTTTAAAAATTATTATCCAGTAGTTTGGACTTCTTTCTCACATAAGGGAATATTTTCTCTAATCCTTCAGAATAGTTTGAATGACTCTGAATTAGATTTAGTTTCCTTTGTCTGATGATTTTTCTCTTTTTGAATTTCCCTCCATGAGGATCTAAGTTTATGTAATATCAGGAACTAATATAAATCCTGTGTAGTAGTTTTCAGTCTGTATTTAAAGTTATCAAGCCCATATAAAGAATAAAGGAAATATGGAATTAATGTGGCTAATTCCAGTTACAAGGAGAGAACTGAACTTGTTCTTGGGAAAATGGTATAAGATCCATCAACATTCAGTTAATTTCATTACTGTGGGAGTTGGGTGTGTGAGTGTGTGTGTGATGATGCTAATTATCTTCCTGTTTAGTGCACTGCTCACATTTAGATGCCATATGAGAAAGTTCTCCACTTAGTTTGCTTGCTTTTTACATCAAACATAAACTAAGAGTAAATAATTAGAGGGTAGACTCTTAATGTCAACATTTGCTTTTTTATGGCCACCCATAATGTCTTCCATTTCCTGGTCCTTTATGTTATCTGATGTTGGTGAAATTCTTTTGAGTATAATTTTCACTTTCAACTCAGAGATATTACATACAGTAAGTCAAAAATGTATTTAAACCACCTTCAAAATAGAGGACAGCTCAGTGTAATCTGTACTAAGATAAAAGCAAAAACAACAAACAATTGCAAAAGATTTTAACTAATGGACAATGATACTCCTTGTTTTCTAGAGCTGAGATGGGTTTTTCTATATTTTTTATTCATTATTTCAAAAGGATTTAGAAACGTAATGTAAATACATAGATCCAATCATTTTAATCCTAAACCAAATAACTTTTAAGAAACTTTTTTATCTTTTTATGAAAGTCTCACCTCCACTATTATTTCAAATGTGTTATGAGTTTAGAACTGATATTTACATGGTCAATTTAAAGCAGATTCTTAATAGGAAGAAGGGGGATATTGTCCCTCAGGGAATATTTGCAATCTCTGGAGACATTTTTTAGTTGTTATTCTGGAAGAAGTGTTATTTTCATTGAGGGCAGAAACCAAGAATGCTGTTAAACATTCTACAGTGCACACGACAACCCTCTACAACAAAGAAATATCCAATCCTAAATGTCAATAATATAAATATTGAGAAAATCTATTTAAAAAAAAGAATTGGGTATATAATATGCAATGGACTTAATTATATTTGTGCAAGTTTTATTTTCAAGGTTGATAAAAAAATCCCTAAGTGATTATATTTTAATTTATTATGTTGGCATAGACCAGGAACACAGATTTTTTTTTCTACAGTTTATTATGTACGTGAGTTTTTAAAAGAAAATGTTGTCAAAACAATGATGGATGTTTTTTTCTATTTAAAAATTAACTGGAAGGTAATCAACCTCTGAAATTAATGGGAATACACAATGATAAGATCTATTAGGGACTAAGGTAAATGCTGGTGGATTCGGAACAGTTTTTAATTTTTTTTCAAATTTGTGTTTTTGTTTGAAGATCTCTAATGAGTAGAGACCTCAATTAAAACACTCAAAACTGAGTAAAACAATAAGGAAAAATCCCATATGAGAATAAAATGCCGCCTTTAGTCATGGGTCATTAATTGCTCATCAAGGATATAAAAATCAGCTCCCTCAGCTAAACCCCAAAATACTCAGGACAATGGATTAACCGCTCAACATGACAATGTCAAATTGTCAATTAGGCCTAATGTTATTTTCTGATTTCATTTTTCTAACAAACTTTGTTAGAAATCTCATCTTTCTAACAAATCTCTTCCCATGAGGGCTATTAGTCTCCCCCTGTAAAAATTACTCAGATGAAAATATACAAGTAAATACTAATAATATGATATGATACTTTTCATAGTTCCTACAATAATATTATAAAAACCACCACTGACTTACATTACATTAACCATTTAGTCACACTTAGCTCTACTTAAAGGGTTCAAAGTCAATGCCCCTATGCCATTAATAATATTCATGCTTGTATGAAAGTCTCGTCATGGATTCTAAGAAATATCACTTGAAATATACTTAATGAACTCAATAAAAATATTATATTGGAAAATCTAATAACCAGTCAAAATAATTTCAGTTCTTTTCAATATATGCAAAATATTCTTTCCTGAGCAAAATATATGAATTAGGGGTGCCTGGGTGGCTCAGTTGGTTAAGCGACTTAGGGTTAACTGCCTTCAGCTCAGGTCATGATCCCGGAGACCGGGGATCGAGTCCCACATCCGGCTCCCTGCTCAGCGGGAAGCCTGCTTCTCCCTCTCACTCCCCCTGCTTGTGTTCCCTCTCTGGCTGTATTTCTCTCTGTCAAATACATGAAATCTTTAAAATATATATATATATGTATATATATATATATATGAATTAGAATTTAGTGCACGTTGCCATGAGACATATATTGTGTCTGCTAATGTCATACCTTGAATATTTTTTAGGGAAAATGGGATCTACAATAAAGAAGAATAACAAAAAGAAGAAGAGAAGGAGGAGGAGGGTGAAGGGAAGGAGAAGGAAAGGTGGAAGAAGAGGAAGGGGAGGCAGAGAAGAGGGAGGAAAAGAAAGAGGTCTTAATAGGCTTGGCTTCTCTTGTGTATCCAAATGTTTTTTAACTTAAATACCCAGTTTGGAGTCATGTATCATCAAGTATCTAAAACCACAACACTATGTTTTCTGTGTCTGGGAGAGAAATTTACCCTGACATAGCTTGGCTTTCCATGACAGAATATAGGAGTTTGTGATGATGAGGTCAGTTCCCAATATTTTCTGTAAGCATTACCCTAAATATGAGAACTGCTTAATTTCTCTTTCCATTTTTTTAAGAGAAAGAGCGAGAGACAGAGAGAGAGACAGAGACAGAGGCTCCACTCCCAGGACAAGCCTGATTTGGGGCTCCATTTACCAACCTGAGATCATGATATGAGCCAAAATCAAGTCAGATGCTTAACTGACTGAGCCACCCAGGGGCCCCTCCCTTTCCATTTTTTTGTTTACATTTACATTTCACATTTTTACATTTTCATCTTTACATTTCATTTACTTTCAAGATTGAATTGAACTACCTCCCAGAACTTTTCTCTACCACATATCCTTACGCTCCCCTTCTCTCTTGGAAGAGGACTCACATTTTCCACAATCTATTCTCCAAGGTCCAAAGCCTTGCACTTCCCATAGTAGTCTCTGATTCTTAATTCTTTTTAAATATTTTTAAATATGATCTATCAGAATAATTTTAACACTTTTAGTTCCCAACTTTTCCTACCTGGAATTCACAACAATAAAATGCTGAATTGAGGATGCAATTGTGTGCCATTAAAGCTGTAAGGAAAAGTATGTCTAGATGGGCTCAGATACACAATTGTAAAAACGAATATCCAAAGCCTTGATAAAACTTTCTCATTCTAAAAGTACTGTAAACACTCCCATGCCCACATTCTTTCATATAGAAGCAGAAACTTTCTGTTACAATTCATTTCTGCATGGTGTATATCTACCTTCTTTATGAAAGTTTATCTGTGTTTTAAAATTTTATCTCTTTCTTAACTTGGTTCCTTTCTTCTTCTACCACATGTAGGTTAAAAGAATTTGTTGGATCCTCTTTTCCTTTTCTATCTCAGATTTTTGCCTTGACCACAAGATCAAAATTTGTTTTTAAGTTGATCCTATATATCTTCCTGAGTTTCTGATGTTCTTTTTTCAAAGTGTGAACTATACTTTTTGTTCACATACCAAATTCTGAAGATTTTTCTTTTCCTTTCTTTTTTTTTTAAACCTGCTAACTGGGGTTTTCCTTTTGCCTCCTGACAAATCTAATTCTTTGAGTCAAAGTGTTCCAAAAACAGTTCTTCAAACTTCTTTCCTGATGTTTAGACATGTGATAATGCCAATGTTTTTTCTTCATCTCAGTGTTAAGGGATATACATACTATTTTTTTTACACTTATTTTACCTGTTTATTAAATGTCAACCTTTCTCAAATACATTATGCTTAAACTCATATTTTGAGTCCTATATATATATGAGTGTGCTGAAGCCTTGATGCACTTCCAGCTTCTTAGCTCTCACAAAGTAATAGAATGCACAAAGATATCTGACCAGTAAACAATACCTCACTCATCATCAATTCAAACGCTTTCACATGTAAATTGTGCATCCTCTAACTGAGACTGCCTTGGTCATTAAAATTAGTTCAATTCCCTGACAACAGGGTTCCTTCTTAAAAAGAAATGTACTAGATATGTCGTCCCTATTCAGTGTGAAGTCCCTGCCTATAGCTGACTGTAACCACATAACTTTGCCCTATTTTTTTGAAAACTGAAATTTTTGAAATTTTTAATTTTTTAAAAAAATCCTAGGTATAATTTTGTTAAAAATCATTCACCTTGCTCTTGGAGATTTCATTCCCATCACATTATAATGTTTTATGCATACACTGGCTGCAAGTTGATGATACGCAGCAAATGTTATACAGATGGTCAGGATATAGGATTGGTAACTAGAATCCCACCAGGTTGTGGTGGAGAGAACGTTTGATAATTTCATGTTCATAGCCTGTGTAATTCCTCCCACTGAATTTGAGTGGGACCTGTACCTTACATCTAACCAACTGAATATGGCAAAGGTGATGGAATATCATCTTCATGACATTCAGATGTCACTTGTTTGATTGCAAGTGATTGTTTGCTATACTATATAAGACTCTTACTAAGTTGACTGAAAAATGAGATTCTCCCTTGCTGAAATGTGTAATGTGTTAAGAAACTCCTCATTACAAAAAACTAACAGAAGCCTGTAAGAACTGGGGGTGGCCTCTAGGATCTGAGTGTGCTCTCCAGCTAGAAGAAAATGCTGTATTCCCCAGTCAAATATCTGCAAGGAAAGATTCTGCCTGATGACCTGAATGGGTTTGGCCTCAGGTTTCCTGAGTCAGATTGCCAGATGAGAAAGCAACCCAAACCTTGAATGCAGCCTTGAAACACTCTGAACAGAAGACTTAGATTAGCTTATCCAGACTCATTATTCATGGAGACCGTGGGGTAATAACCACAGGTTGTTTTAAGCTACATATTTTGTAGTAATTTGTTGTCCAACACCAGAAAAATCCCTTTATCACATATTCCTGAGAACAGTATGTTTTTGAGAGACCACTAAAGACAGTTATTTGGCCTTAACCCTTAATTGGCTTCTTTCTGGAGAAACGGGCTAGGAGATATATAATCTGGAGTCTCCTTTCATTAAAACTAGGGACCCACACTTGTACCAACTTCATGCAAAAGGTGGGTCAATGTTTTTACAATAATTATGATTATAAAGGAAGTGAGTTCCAGAATATGGAAGCCACAATACAAAAAAGATAAAGGGGGGGGGGAGGACATCCAAAGAAGTAAAAGGCTTTCTACACATGCAAAATGTGTATTTTTTTTTTTTTTTAGGTTTTATACCAATACCTTAGCCCCTTAGCATTATGGCACAATTTTCTTCTGTCCTTGTCTCATATTAGAATGTAAATACAGTAGAAATATAACAGTAAACATAGTAGAAATATGCACAGTAGAAATATACAATAAATGAATAAAAAAGAATCTCAAATTAGATTTTTTTAGTGATTCAACATCATGGGGCACCTGGATGGCTCAGTTGCTTAAGCAACTGCCTTTGGCTCAGGTCATGATCCTAGAGTCCCGGGATCGAGCCCGGTATCGAGCTCCCTGCTCGGTGGGAGGCCTGCTTCTCCCTCTCTCATTCCTCCTGCTTGTGTTCCCTCTCTGGCTGTGTTTCTCTCTGTCAAATAAATAAATAAAATCTTAAAAAAAAAAAAAAAAGACCTGCCCTTTTAAAAAAAAAAAGATTCAACATCTTCAACATCGTAATATCTAAGCGACACATTTAAGTGACTAAATAAAACACCCATACAAAAATACAGGACAAATATTAACAACAACAAGGAGAATAATGCAGTATTTTAAGAGAAGAAAAGAAACTAAGATGAAAAACATCATAAGGTATAATGATATAAATTACATATTGGTATAAGTAATAATAAGTGAAAAATATCATAAACATATCTGTCTAGCAAAATAGGCTCAAAATATACAAAGCTACCAATGACAGAACTATCGAGAGAAAAAAATAATTCAATCAATAAAGTCTGTGGTTTATATTAAGTACTGATTGGTCAGGAAGTACTTAGTGAAATTAAAGTAAATATACACCCTTTGACTCTAATTCTGGACAAATACACAGACAAACCAAAAAAAATTTTAAAAAAGAAAGTATGTGTGTATGTTTATGTATGTATATAATTAAGCTTTTCTTAGGAGTCTGGCATGTGGACAAAAAGACATTTAAAAAATATTTCTGAGGGTGCCTGGGTGGTTCAGTGGGTTAAGCCACTGTTTAGGTCATGATCCCAGAGTCCAGGGATCAAGTCCCACATCGGGCTCTTAGCTTCACGGGGAGTCTGCTTCTCCCTCTGACCGTTCCCCTCCCGTGTTCTCTCTCACTCCCTCTCTCAAATAAATAAATAAAATCTTAAAAAAATATATTTCTGATTTATTCACGGTTTTGAATGAATATAAAAGACTGAGCTTTTAAAAATTTGTTTTTTTAAATTAATGTACAGTGTTATATTAGTTTCAGGTGTACAATATAGTAATTTAATAATTCTATACAATACTCAGTGCTCATCATGACAAGTATATTTTTAACACCTTCACCTATTTCACCTATATCCCCACCCATCTCCCATCTGATAACCACCAGTTTGTTCCCTATGTTTAAGTCTGGGTTTTTTTTACCTCTTTTATTTTTATTTTGATCATTTAGTTTTTTTCTTAAATTTCACATATAAGTGAAATCATATGATATTGGTCTTTCTCTGACTGACTTATTTCATTTAGCCTCATACTCTCTAGAACCATCCATGCTGTTGGCAAGATTTCATTCTTTTTTATGGGTAACATTGTGCAGCATGCATGTGTGTGTTTGTGTGTGTGTGTGTGTGTGTGTGTATGTCTGTCACTTCTTTTTTACTCATTTATCTATCAATAGACACATGGGCTGCTTCCATGATTTGGCTATTATAAATAATGCTGCAATAAACATAGAGGTTGGCATATAATTTTTCATAACATTTATTTTATAATCCATTGTATTTCTGAGGTGCTGGTTGTTACTTCTCTTTCATTTCTTCTTTTTTTAAAAAAAAACTTTATTTATTTATTTATTCCTTTCAGAGATAGACAGGGCACACAAGCAGGGGTGTGGCAGGCAGAGGTAATACAGGCTCCCTGCTGAGCCTAATGATAAGTAGGTGCTGAGCAAGGAGCCTGATGTGGGACTCCATCCCAGGACCCTAGGATCATAACCTGGGCCAAAGGCAGATGCTTAACTGACATTGCCACCCAGGCATCCCTCACCTCTTTCATTTCTGATTTTATTTGAGTCCTTTCACTCTCCTTTCTCTCTCTCTCTCTCTCTCTGATAAGCCTGGCTAACAGTTTATTAATTTTATTGATCTTTTCAAAAAACCTGCTCTTGCTTTGATATTTTTTTTAAGTTTCCATTTCTTTTATTTCTGTTTGAATCTTTATTATTTCTTTCCTTCTACTGGTTTGGGGTTTTGTTTGTTCTTATTTTTCTGGTTCCTTTAGGTATAAGCTTAGGTTGTTTACTTGAAATTTTTCTGGCTTCTTGAGCTAATATTGTATAGCTATAAACTTCCCTCTTAGCACAACTTTTGCTTCATTCCAAACATTTTGGACCATTGTGGTTTTTTGTTTTTAATATTTTACTTATTTATCTGACAGAGAGATAGCACAAGTAGGCAAGTGGCAGACAGAGGGAGAGGGAGTAGCAGGCTCCCCGGTGAGCAGAGAGCCCGATGTGGGGCTTGATCCCAGGACCTTGGGATCATGATTTGAGCTGAAGGCAGCGGCCTAACTGACTAAGCCACCCAAGTGCCCCTGGACCATAGTGTTTTCATGTTCATATATCCCCACGTATTTTTAAAAATTTCCTCTTTGATCTCTTGATTGACCCATTCATTATTTAGTAGCATGCTACTTATCATCCATGTACTTGTGTTCTTTCCAGATTTTTTTCTTGTGGTTGATTTCTAGTTTCAAAATATTGTGGTCACAGAAGATGCATGTCAAGACTTCAATTGTTTTGAATCTGTTGAGACTTGTTTTGTGGTCTTATTTGTGATTTACTCTGGAGAATATTCCATGTGCTCTTGAAAAGACTGTGTATTCTGCTTTTATAGGATGGGATGTTCTGAATATATCTATTAGATTCATCTGGTACAATGTGTCATACAAAGTCACTGTTTCGTTATTGATTTTCTGTTTGGATAATCTATCCATTGTTGTAAATGGGGGGTTAAAGTCCCCAACTATTATTTCACTATTATTACTTCCTTTATGTTTGTTAATAGGTGTTTTATGTATTTGGGTGTTCCCATGATGGATGCATAAGTATTTACAAGTGTTATATCTTCTTGTTGGGTTGTTCCTTTTATGGTTATGTAGTGTACTTTTTTGTGTTTTTCTACAGTCCTTGTTTGAAACTCTAATTTTTTTTCCAGCTTTCTTTTCACAGTCCTTGTTTAAACTCTTTTATTTTTTTTCCAGCTTTCTTTCCAATTCCATTTGTTTGATAAGTACTTTTCCATCTGTTCACTTTTGATCTGCATGTGTCTTTAGGTCTGAAATGAGTCTCTTGTAAGCAGCATATGGATGGGTCTTGATTTTTTTTTAACCAGTCCATCACCCTAAGTCTTTTGATTAAAGTAGTTAGTCACTTTATATCACTTTATATTCAAAGTAATTAGTGATAGGTATGTGCTTATTGCCATTTTCTTACTTGTTTTATGGTTGTTTTTATAGTTCTTCTCTGTTCCTTTTTTCTCTTGCTCTCTTCTATTGGTTTGCTGGCTTTGTTTAGTGTTAGACTACTTTTACCTATTTTTGCATATCTGCTATTTTTTTTATTGTGGTTACTGTTAGGTTTAGATATACTATCTTGTACAAATAACAGGCTATGTTAAGTTGATGTTCATTTAAGTTTGAATTAATTCTAAAAGTACTAAGTTTTTATTCTTAGCCTCCCCCCCACACATGTCAGGTATATGCTGTCATATTTTACATCCTTTTTTTTTTTTTTTTTTTTTTTTTTTTTTTTTTTTTTTTTTTTTTTTTTTTTTTTTTTTTTTTTTTTTTTTTTTTTTTTTTTTTTTTTTTTTTTTTTTGGTGAATCCCTTGACTTAATTTTACTGCTTTTGTGCTTCCTACTTTTTTTACTGTTGCTTATTGTTTTTCCTTTTCACACGCAGAATCCCCTTTAACGTTTCTTTTAAGGATGATTTAGTGATGATGAATTCCTCTAACTTTTTTCGGGAAATTCTATCTCTCCTTCTGTCCTGAATGATAGCCTAGTATTTTTGGCTGCAGGGTTTTCTTCTTTCAGCACTTTGAATATATCGTGCCACTGTATACTGCCCTGCAAAGTTTCTGCCGAAAAATCAGCTGATAGACTTATAGGGTTTCCCCTCACACGTAAGTGTTTCCTTTTGCTGCTTTTAAAATTCTCTCTTTATCACTATTTTTTCTCATTTTAACCACTGTGTGTCTTGGTGTAGACATTCTTGGGTTGATTTTTTGGGGGGCTTTCTGTACTTCCTGGATCTAGATTTCTGTTTCCTTCCCCAGAATTGGGAAGTTTTCGTTCTTATTTCTTAAAATGAATTTTCTGCTCCCTTTTATCTCTCTTCTTCTGATATCTCTATAATGTCAGTTTTGTTATGCTTAGTGATGTCACTAAGCTCCCTTAATCTGTTCTCATTCCTCATTAACCTCTTTTTCTTTCTCCTTTCAGTTTGATTGTTTTCTATTACTCTGTCCTCCAGGTTATTAATCTGTTCTTCTTCTTCCTCTAGTCTACTATTTATTCCAACTCATGCATTTTTAATTTCAGTTACTGAGTTCTTTATCCCTAGATGGATCTTTTTTATATTTTTTGACTCTTTATTGAGGGTCTCACTGAGATCCTCCACTCTTTTCTCAAATATAATGAGTATCTTTATGACTATTACCTTAAATTCTCTAACAGGCATATTACTTATGTCCATTTTGTTTAATGCTCTTGTGATTTTTTCCTGCTCTTTCATTTGTCCTCTAGGAGGAATTCTCTGGGTCTGTTCTTGTATGTTAGGAAATTGCTATGTCTCCTACTCTTGAAAGTAGTGGCCTTAAGAAGAAGAGGTGCTGGGATCCCCTGCAGTACAATGTACCTATTCACCAAAACCTGGTACTTCAGGGGTTTCTGCTATGTGTGTTGCATGTACCTTCCTTTGTGGCTGAGCTTTCAGTCCAGTAATCTGTAAGGGTTCTCTTCACCTATTGTAGGTAGGGTTGGGTCTCTTGAATGGGGTCAGACTAGGCATTTTCCAGAGCTGCAGTTGTACCAAATGCAGAGTATTCTCCCTATATTGTCCCCTGGAAGGCATTCTGATAGCAAGAGGGTAAAACCTTTGTGAAGTAGAATAACTGATTTCTTCATATACTATACATAGTAATTTTTGTTTGGAAGATCTTTTGTTAGGAACTTAATATTAATATATCACATGAGTGGAGATTTAAAGGGGCTATTTCCAATCCCTTAGTTTTGCTCACTACCATTGGAAATGTTATCTGCATTTTATATATATATATTAAACCCTTTACTTTCTGCATTATTATATATATTATATATAATTATATATATTAAACCCTTTAATATCTGCATTATATATATATATATATATATATATATAATATTAAACCCTTTACTTTCATGGTTTATAAATATAAAGAGTATGTGATCTAATACCTCAAGAACTTGTAACCTAAGAGGAAAGGTAAAATATATGTGCATGCAAGTCTATCATATATTATTCAGTTTGCAGCTACAAGTGAAGGAAAGTAAATTTGCACCAAAAATAATAATTTAATAGGAGATAGAATGCATAATTCAGGAGATAGAATATATAATTTGATGCTAATATTTTTTAAGACATGAAACAGTATATACCATAGAGTCAATTCCCTAGCAAATGTCATTTTGTTTTTCCAAATCCAGCCTTGTGCCTTGGTAATTTTTGTTGTGACTATACAACATGACTGCATTACAAGATATAGAATGGTCAAAGAATATAACTTAAATTCCTGTCAAGAATTATAAGAATATTCAGATATAAGGTGTGAAGTCCTTTTGTATCTATTCAACTTGATTCTCTTCAAATATGATAGTAAAGGAATAAAAATGTGGGCAAATCCCTAAAAGGAAAGCAAATGAGGTGGGCTAAAAATAGGAGTGGCAAATTTGGAGAAGCTTAAAGCAGAGGTAGAACATCATATGGAAAGATAAGCACATTCCCAAAAGCTGGAAAAGAAAAAGAAGTTTAAGTACAGAATATTAGCAGAAGATGAACGAATTGAAGAAGGAGAAATCTCAGAGAGACCTGGACTGGATATAAGTTTGAAGTGAGAAGAGGTTATGAAAATAGTTTCATTAACTGAAACTCTGTCAACAGAACTTTATTACAGTGTCATTCATCATCTGGCAAATACCAAAAGGATTTTCTTTAAACAAATAAAATTAACTATCTTCAAAAAATAATACTGTTGGTATGGTATTGGCACCTCTAGAATAATTACCTTTTTCATTCTAGCACTTGAGGGGAATCAGTGTAAGGCTAGCCTTCTCATTTGATGAAAGCTCATGAGCCATCTTGCCTTTCCATGGAGTCCCAGTCAAGTACTCTAATCTGTGGAGGAAACTTTTTGGTGAAACAGACTTATATTTTAATAGCAGAGAAAATGCATACCAATGTATAGAGTAACAAATTCAGTCACTCTTTCTTAAATTAAAACTGATACATAAATATTAAAGACCACATAGAGAAAACATAAGCCAAGAAAGAAAAACACTAAGATAAACTGAAGAAACAAGTTCTTAAAGAAAAAAAAGAGATTCTGGAAACTATATACTTACAAATTAATGTACTCACTTCTATTGTAAAAAATTCACAACACATAAAATCTTACTCCCATCTTATATCTTTTCTACTGTGATAACTGTTAAAAGACTTTTTTCAAGCAGAAGGAAAATAATATAGATTAAAAACTCAGACTTACATAAAGAAAGGAAGACTGTAGGAAAGAGAAAAAGTGATAATAAAATAACTTTTAAAATGTTTTATTATTTTAATTAACCTAAATATAACTACTTGTTTGAATTAATAGTATCAAAGTGCTGGGTGATTATAATGTATGAATAAGTAAAATGAATGATAGTAATGACTGAAGAAATATGTAGGAGAAATTGCGAACTATCCATACAAGGAAACTCTACTATTTGCAAAACACTACAGAGTTATTTAAAGATAAACTAGAAGTATTCCCCAGGTTGCTCCATTGGTTAAAAGTCTGACTCTTGATTTTGGCTCAGGTCATGAACTCAGGGTCCTGGAATCAAGCCCTACATCTGGCTCCATGCTCAGCAGGGAGTTTGCTTGAGATTCTCTCTCCCCCTCTTCATCTGCCCCATCCCCACTCATGCTCACTCTCTCTCTCAAATAAATAAATAAATCTTTAAAGATAAACTAGATTATTTAAAAATGTGTATTGCAAAGGATAATCATTAACAAATTTTTTAAAACTACATATAATTGATATATTAAGGGGGGAGGAAATGGGATCAAATAAAATACTCAACAGCAAAGAAGATACAATGACAAATTAACTAATAGAAATGTTTCATGTCAATAATCATTTTAGATGTAAATCATTTAAATTTTCCAAGTAAAAGATAGAGTTTTCAAGAGTAGGAAAACAAAGCAAAAGAGACCCAATTAAATGTTGCGTACACATCTACTTTAAGTGTTAGCATTCAGGGCACCTGGGTGGCTCAGTCGGTTAAGTGTCTGCCTGTGACTCAGGTCATGATCCTAGGGTCCTGGGATCAAGCTCCACATTGGGCTTCCTGCTCAGTGAGGAGCCTGCTTCTTCCTCTCCCACTCCCCCTGCTTCTGTTCCCTCTCTCTCTGTATCACTCTCTGTCAGATAAATAAATAAAATCTTTTAAATAAACAAACAAACAAACAAATATATGTATGTTGGCACTCATAAAGATGAAAATAAAGCATGGACAAAGATGTACAATGTTATCACTAACCAAAAAACTGTTTGAGGTATGATAATGCTAGACAAGGCCAACTCCAGATTAAGATCATCAGGGATGTTGCTATTACATTCTAATGAAAGAATCAATTCTTCAAGAAGGTATAATAATTCTAAATGTCTATATACCTAAAAGGAGTGTCAAAACAGGTGAAGTAAAAACTGATAAAACACAGTTGGAACTTCAATGGTCCTCTTTCAGTAATTGACAAATTAGTAGAATATACTTGACATGGACAGCATTATTAATCTATTGTACCTAATCAATATCTATAGACTACAACATCCAACAACAATTGAAAACATATTCTTCTGAAGCTCACATGGAAATTCAGAAAGTCAAACCCTATTCTGGGACATAATATATTTTAACAAATTTACAAGAATAAATATCAAAGTATGTTCTCACCACAATAGAATTGAACTAGAAATCAATAATATCAGATAAAAAACCTAAGAATAGGCAAATAAAGACTGGTCATAAAAAATTAATGCACTCTGAGATATTTGAGATGTTATTGCTTTCACAAAATATGTTACAATAAAAGTTGACATAACTGAGAAAAGAAATAACATTGGAAAGTTTTTACATGACTGATAAAAAGAAAGGATGAATGCCTCTTTTAAAAATATTTCCCAGAATTTAGAGCCAAAATACCTGAGAAAAGGTAAGACCTAGATCATTCTAGGAAGTTAAAGGTGATTGCTAACAACTGAATGTTTTTGTTTCCCAACATGCATATGTTGAAACTTACCCACCCCCAGGTGATGGTATTAAGAAGTAAAATTCTGAGAGGCACTTAGGACATGAAGGAAGAGTTCTCATGAATGGGATTGGTGTTGTCAAAAAAAAATTCCACAGAGTGAGCTTGCCCCTTTCACCATGTAATGACACAGGGAGGAGACACTGCCTATGAAGAGGGAAGAGGGCTAATGCTAGAACCCAACCATACTAGCACTGTATCTTGGACTTTCCAGTGTCTAGATATATAAGAAGTAATTTTTTCTTCATATAAACTTCTCAATTTGTGGTCCTTCTATATAGCAGCTCACAGAAACTAAGACAGTAACGTAGAAAAATAAAAGAAAATCAATAGAAAGAAAATATCAAATAAAAATAGAAAAGAATTTCCCAGACAGGAAAAACACAAATTATTAACTTGAAAGGGCCTTACTAAGAAACAAGCAGAAAAAGTGGGGAAAAAACTCTCTACTTAGATAACTTTTGAACTTTAAAACATTACAAGTAATTTTGTAGAGGCAGGTGGAAATGAGGGGAGTATGGACTCAAAGGTATATACATTCATGAAAAATGATATTGGGGCATGAAGGGAAACAGGCCCACCACCAACAGAAGTGCTCAATATCAACTCATGATTACCTGACCAGCCTAACTTGGTGTGGGACCAAAGTCCTGGTCCTGACCATATAAACATGCCTAATGGCAGTTCTTGTACCTGTAGGTAACTACCTTCACTTAACACTCTCACCTCCTTACAAACAACTTGCAGAAGATCTGAGACCTTTGAAATTCAGATTCTGCAGTGACACTTCTGAACACCAAATGATTTAGAACTGAGCAAGGATGTTGAGAATCAGTCATTTCATAGAAAAGTTTTCATTTGTCTTATATAATATTATAAAATTAATATAATAATATCCCAGTTAAACAATGATAGCGAGAGAAAGATGGGAAGCAGATATAATTAACTGCTTAGATAGTTAGAAATAACATTAGGGCAATGATTTCAGGTTTTACAAATTGTTTCAGATAGCTGAGATTAGGCTACGTGGTAATATTTTAGAAATATTAATGCAGTAGCAAGTAAATCAACAAATGCTTAGGAGTTAGAATTCTTCACATTGAATTCAAAGCACACAATACTTTGAAGGCTATGTAAATTGGTTTGCACTAGACAAAAAAGAAAAAAAAACTCATAAAAGAGATCTTTGATCCACAATAGAAGAGCTATCACTAGAACCATTTGTAATTCCCTAATTGAGGTATTGTAGGATTGAACATTAAAAAAGAAAAATAAAAAGAAAGAAGGTAAAATATATCCAAGCTCAATGGAAAGACTGCTCTGAAGAGGAGAATTATTTTGGAGTTAAGTGAGTGATGTATTTGCCTAAGCAGATGCAGCAAATAAAACCCACCAGAATCTAGACTGTATATAAAGCTTTCTCCTCTTTTGTTTCAGATTGTAATTATGTTCTGCAATTAAAAGGTTTGGACCTATGATGGATATTACAAGTGGCTGGAAGACTTGAGTATAAGAATCAGATCCTGATCTTATTGTAACATCACACTGATCTATGCAAAGGATTAGAGTTAGCCTTGAGGATTTTGCCCTCCATTTGATTAAAATAATTTATGACTAAAATCTTATTTCTGAAACCAATTGTTGGAACTACTAGCAAAGATAAAACTTAAAAATTTTAGTTTCCCGGCTAAGCCCTTAAGGGTTCTCTGGGCCATATCTACTGCTTGTACTTCTTGTTCTAGATGGAAATTGGAAATGTTTTCACACACACAATGATCAGAAGATGGCTTACTGAAATATTTACATCAGGATGGTGGACATTTGACGTTAGCAATTCAAAGTAGGTAGGCATCACAGGTTCTGACAACTCCTTAACAATTCACTGTTGAAGGATAAATTTAGAAAATATTTTGCCTTCAGGTTTAGTTCTATGTTTAAATTTATAATAATTCTAAATATACTAACTAGATGAAAATAAGCAATTTTTCTTTAAGGTGAGATTTCACCTTATTTCTTTAATATTGCATGTTAAAACAAGGCTCTCCCTCACCTGTGTTAAGAAATAGAACTGAGGTAAATATGAAAAATTATAACTGAGTCATATTTTAAATACAATAAGGACAAGTTTAAATTTATCCTTATTTACTATCACAGTCTATTTAAGGTGTTAAATTAAGGTGTTAAGTTTTATTTAAGGTGTTAAAATAATATTATTTATCCATTTAAACTTGATGAAAGGGGCAGAATCATTAAAAAGGAAAAATTTTGAACCTGGAATGTTTGAAATCCCACTAGAAAACTATGTAAATATGGGTAATTTTCTTAAATTTCCTGAAAAATATTTTATGTGTAAAATGTGGATACTAATATCCACTTACAAAATATTTTTTTGTAAAATGTTCAGCATAATCTCTAATAAACTAAATATTTAATGTTAGATATTTTTTCTAAAAGGAATAAAGATTTTTGAAACTTAAAAAAAACAATAATAGCTGAATTCTTGGAAATCTGATTTAATACACAAAAGTTAATAACAATTATTTTTTAGCACTGTATAATAAATTAGTTGTTTACCTGTTTCTCTTGAATTAATCGCTTAAAAATAGTAAGATGCCTCTTTTAGTCAGATATTTGTAAATATTAATTGTTCTGTTGTTAAAATGAATTGACTGGGATGATCCAAGAAAATTAAATAGCAGTGATAGCAGCTATTCCAGTTTTGTTCCCATTTTTTAAAAAGATTTTACTTATTTATTTGACAGAGAGAAACACAGTGAAAGAGGGAACACAAACGGGGGGGAGGGAGTATGAGAAGGAGAAGAAGGCCTCCTGCAAAGCAGGGAGCTGGATGCAGGGCTCAATCCTGGGACTCTAGGATAATGACTCCAGTCAAAGGCAGAGGCTTAATGACTAAGCCATCCAGTTGTCCCAGTTTTGTTCCTATTTAACAGAAAAAAAGCTTGGCTTTTCAAATAAAACAAAATACTGGGTAATAATTTGGGTATGATTTTAAAAAAATCATATTCCTAGGATGTGAAACTCTATTTTTTACACTTAAAATAATTATAGTATTTTTCTACTCTTTTTTTTATTTTATGCCATTTGTTTTCAGATTTTTTTTTAACGATTTTATTTATTTGACAGAGAGAAACACAGCCAGAGAGGGAACATAAGCAGGGGGAGTGAGAGAGGAAGAAGCAGGCTTCTGGCCGAGCAGGGAGCCTGATGCGGGCCTTGATCCCAAGACCCTGGGATCATGACCTAAGCTGAAGGTAGATGCTTAACAAGTGAGCCACCCAGGTGCTCCATTTTATAGTTTTTAAATAAAATTACAGTATTGCATGCCATTCATTCATTCATTCATTCATTCATTCATTCACTTTAATGCCTGAGCATTTCTGTAACATCCCAATGGGATTATGGATACTTTTCCTAGATGGCTAAATGACATTTACTAATTTGATTTAGAACATTTTTCTTCTATAATAACTATGTGGAAATAATTCCATCAAATTCCTCTTAAGAATAACACATTGTTTCAAAAATGCTGTAGAAATTGCTTGAGTTAAAAAGTGAGTACTTCATGCAAAATTCCCACAACTTTCTCACCTAATGACCTAATTTGAGAAATAAGGAAATAAGGAAATAAGGACAGAAATGTGCTCTGCATGATACACATAAGAAATCTTGCTCTCATGATCCTAAAAAAATGTAGAGAACAAATGAAGGAAAAAGAAAAGGAAAGAAAATTTAAAAAAAAAATCATACAACAAAATAGAGCTCAGGGTGGATTGAAAAGCAAATGTTACTACATAGTCTAAAGCTGTCTATGGACATTTCTAAAAGGGCTATGCCTTAAAAATCTTTAACAGTCCTTTGTGTTTGTGTTGCCATGATTCCCCTACCTAACAGATCTTGAGAATGTCAGTCTAATCACAGGTGCTTTGTGGAATAGGTATTTTGAAGATTTTGAAAAAGTGATATATTGGGTTCTTGGATCAATATTTCAGTCAAACAAAATGGCTCAACTGAGACCATAAATTGTAGCAAGCCAAAAGATGTTGCAAAATTTGCAAAACTGAAGCTCAATATCCATTAAACAACAATTCCCATTCCTCCCAAACCCCAGCCACTATTTTCTTTCTGTTTCTATGAATTTGACTATGCTAGGTACCGAAAGAAGTGGAATCATATAGTATTTGCCTTTTTTATGACTGGCTTGATTAAGTTAGAATACTGCCCTCAAGGTTCATCCATGTTGCAGCATGTGTCAGAATTTACTTCCTTTTTAAAATGGAGTGATATTCCACTGTATATATTTGCCACATTTTACTTATCCATTCACCTGTAAATGAATACTTGCAGTGCTTCTATCTTTTGGCTAGTGTGAATAAAATGGCTCTGAACCTAGAGCTACAAGTATCTCTTTAAGATCCTCTATTCAATTCTCTGAGATATATATCCAAAACAGGACTTGCTGGATTAAATAGCAACTCTATGTTTAATTTTTTATGGAACTGCCATAGTGTTTTCCATAGTTGCTGCACCATTTTCTTTTTTTAAGATTTTATTTATTTGACAGAGAGAAACAGCGAGAGAGGAAGCACAAGCAGGTGGAGTGAGAGAAGGAGAAGCAGGCTTCCCGCAGAGCAGGGAGCCCGATGTGGGACTCAATCCCGGGTCTCCAGGATCATGACCTGAGCTGAAGGCAGTCGCTTAACCAACTGAGCCACCCAGGCGCCCCATCTGCACCATTTTTATATTCCTATTGATAGTGCACAAAAGTTCCAAATTCTCTATATCCTCACAACCCTCACTACTATTTGTATTTTTTATTGTAGTCATCCTCGAATACTAATTAATGATGTAAGTCTGTATGAAATTTCAAATGTGGTTAAAAGTCACTACTTTTGACATATCTATATATTTGTATGTGTATCTGTCCATCTACGTATCCATCTTCTATACATGCATATACAATGCACATGTATATATAGATAGGTTTAGATAGACCAATATAATGTGATATAAATATAGTTTCATGGTTGTATATATGTATGCAATGCATATGTACATATGCAATGCATATATGTACACATATATGTATATAAATTATATGGATGGATGAATGGATAAATAGGTATAAGTATTTGGCCTATAAAATCCATATTGTGATTATTTAGTTTTAATTGACCACTTACATTTATAAATAACAGAATGAAATAAAGTACTCAAATTTACACCAAACTATTCCTAAGGATACTGACACGATCAATACCAAGCAAAACAAACAAGCAAAAACTTGAAGCCTTAGATTTGATGCTTGTCTGTCATTTAGCGCCATCATACAAAATTTCAAACACAAAAGGGTAAATTTAATTTTCCATAAAAGACAGCAGATTGAATCTAAAATGTAATGGGCTAAGAATATCCAAAGCATTTTCAGAGATTAAAAAATATAGATTTGAAGACTTGTAATGCTAAAACTCTTGAAAGAGGTGGTAAGGTTGAAAGCTTACATAAAAATCAAATGAGTAGAAAAGAAAACCTAGATACAGACCCATACATACAGAGATAGTAGTTAACAAAAGAGCTAGCACTGAAACAATGAAGTAAAGACAATTTTTTCAGCAAACTGTATTTGGGCAATTGGTGTACATGGGAAAGAATAAAACTGAAAGTATACTTTACACATAAATTAAAATTTATTCAAGCTGCATTACAGACATAAAAATGAGACTGCCTTACTGAAATGGGGGTATAAAAAAGATTAAAAGACAGAAAATAGACTCCTTTAGAGAAAAACATTGATAAATTTCATATTAAAATTAAGAACTTACATTGATCAAAAACTATTAACAGAGAAAACTGATAAACTACAGATTAAGAAAAGGTATTTATAATACATGAAATTGATAAAGGATTTGATTTAGAACAGACTTTAAAATAGCAACAACTGTAACTTCTTAAGTAAAATGACTACAATCAAAGGTGCTCAACTCTCTTACTAATCAGGGAATTGAAAATCACCTAATAAAACTGAGAATATTACATACCCTGTTACCTAGCCTATACTTGCTACCTACCCTACAGAAATGTGTGCTTGTGCTCACCAGAAGTAATTATACAAGCATATAACTCACAATAGCTATAAAAGAAAGCAACTCAGTTGTCCTTAGTCATATGGATAAATTGTATCATTTGGAATACTGAAATACAATACATAA
>PITA01023288.1:0-28511 GCA_004023965.1 Spilogale gracilis
GACCCTCCAATTTGTTTCTACCTTTTTGCCGATGTTCTTTGTCTCTCGTGGCGGTCCAGAAGTGGGAAATATCACATTTCAGGCTGGTTTCATGGGTGTTCACGGTGGTCTTGTAGTGGTTTTTTTGTTGGAATTCAGCTCTCTTCAGGGAACTCCCTGAAATGCGGTCACCTGGCCTTCCGCCATCTTGACCCCCTATATTTTTAATTCTCTTGGGTATATACTTAGGAGTAAAATTATCAGGTCATATGGTAACGCTCTGTTTAAGCTTTTAAGGAACTGTCAGAATGTTCTCCAAAGTGAATGCAACATTTTATATTCCCACCAGCAGTGTCTGGGATTCTTATTTTTCCATAACCTCACCAACACTTACTAATACTTGGATTTTCATTTTTAAAATTATTATAATCATCCTAGCGAGTATCTCATTGTATTTTGTTTTGTTTTTTAATATTTTTCAAGATTTTATTTATTTGACAGAGAGAAACACAGTTAGAGAGGGAGCACAAGCAGGAAGAGTTAGAGAGGGAGAAGGAGCCTTCCCACAGAGCAGGGAGCCTGATGCGGGACTTGAACCCAGGACTCTGGGATCATGACCTAAGCCAAAGGCTGTCGCTTAACCAACTGAGCCACCCAGGCGCCCCTAGTTTCTTAATTTTTTAAAATTCTACTCTAATTTATAGTTCTATTAGTTTCAGGTATACAGTGTAGTGATTGAACAATTCTGTACAAGACTCACTCATCCCCTCACTCACCTCCCCTCTAATAACCCTCAGTTTGTTGGGTTTTTTTGTTTTTTTTTCATTTTCTTTCTTAAATTCCATATATGAGTGAAATCATATGGTACTTGTCTTTCTTTGACTTATTTCACTTGGCATTATACTCTCTAGATCAACCATGTTGTTGCAAATGGCAAGACTTCATTTTTTATTATGGCTGAGTAATCCATTTTGTGTGTGTTTGTATATGTATGTATATAAAAACACACATATATAAACACACACCACATCTTTATCCATTTGTCTGTCAGTACACAGGTTTCTTCCATTAGTTTGGCTCTTGTAAATAATGCAGTAAACAGGGGTGCATATTCTTTTCTAATTAGTGCTTTTGTATTCTTTGGGTAAATACTGAATCATATGGTAATTTTTTTTTCATTCTTAAATTTTTATTTTTTTTAACATACAATGTATTTTTGTTTCAGGGGGGTGATTTTTTTTTTTAAGAACCATCATACTGTCTTCCACAGTAGCTGTACCAGTTTGCATTCCCACGAACAGTGCACTAGAGTTTCTTTTTCTCCACATCCTCACCTTGTTTCTTGTGTTTCTGATTTTAGCCATTTTGACAGGTGTAAAGTGTTATCTCATTGTCATTTTGATTTATCTTTGCGTGATGATGAGTGATGTTGAGTATCTTTTCATGTGTCTCTTGGCCATCTCTATGTATTTAATGTTTTATTTAAATTCAACTTAATTAATAGTGTATTATTAGTTTCAGAAGTAGAATTTAGTGATTCATCAGTTTCATAGACTACCCAGTGCTCATTATATCCCAGTGCCCTCCTTAATGCCTATCATCTAGTTACTCCATTCCCCCATCTTTCTCCCCTCCAACATGTATGTCTTCTTTAGAGAAATGTCTGTTTGTGTCTTATGCCCATTTTTAATTGGATTATTTCAGGGATTATTTGGTGTTGAGTTGTAAAAGTTCTTTATATATTTTGATTGCAAACCCCTTATCAAATATGTCATTTGCAAATATCTTCTCCCATTCAGTAGGTTATCTTTTTGTTTTGTTGGTTGTTTCCTTTACTGTGTAAAAGTTTTTTTATTTTCATGTATTGCCAATAGTTAATTTTTGCTTTTGCTTCCCTTGCCTCAGGAGATATATCTAGAAAAATGTTGCTATGGCCATTGTCAAAGAAATTATTGCCTATGCTCTCTTCTGTGATTTTTATAGTTTTAGGTCTCACAGTTAGGTCCCTAATTCATTCTGAGTTTATTTTTGTGTATAGTGTAAGAAAGTGGTCCAGTTTTCCCAGCGTCATTTGTTGGAGAGACTTTTTGCCATTGCATGTTCTTGCTTCCTTGTCAAAGATTAATTGACCATATAATCATGGGTTTATTTCTGGACTCTGTAGTCTGTTCCATGGATTTATGTGTCTGTTTTTGTACCAGTACCGTACTGTTTGAATTACTAGAGCTTGGTAATGTATGTGGAAATCTGGGATTATGCTAACCTCCAGTTTTATTCTTTTTCCAGATTATCTTGGCTCTTTGGGGTTTTTTTGTGATTCCATACAGAATTTAAGATTATTTGCTATTGGTATTTTGATACGGATTGCATTACATCTGGAGATTTCTGGATAGTTATGGACATTTTAACAATATTTATTCCATAAATCCATCAGCATGGAATATCTATTTGTGTCATCTTCAGTTTTTTTCATCAGTGTTTTATAGTTTCCAGAGTACAGGTCTTTCATCTGTTTGGTTAACTTTATTCCTAGGTATTTTATTATTTTTGGTACAATTATAAATGGGGTTAATTTCTCTTTCTTCTGTTTTGTTATTTGTATATAGAAATGCAGTAGATTTTTGTATGTTGATTTTGTATCCTGCAACCTTACTGAATTCATTCATCCGTTCTAGGAGACTTTTGGTGGAGTCTCTATATTAAGTTGATGATCACTTAAGTTTAAACCCATATAAAAATTTGTACTCCTCTCCCCACCATGTTTTAGGTATGTGGTGTCATACTTCACATCCCTTTATTTTGTGAATCCCTTAATTGATTTTTATAGATACGCTTAATTTTACTGCTTTTGTGTTTCCTACTTTTCTCCTCCTGCTTATGGTCTTTCCTTCCCTCTCAAAGAGTCACTTTTAAAACATTTCCTGTAAGGCTGGTGTAGTGGTCCTAAATTCCTTTAACTTTGTCTGGGAAACTCTTTCTCCTTCTATTCTGAATTATAGCCTTGCTGGACAGTGTATTCTTGGTTGCAGGATGTTTTTTTTTTTCCCCCAGCACTTTGAATATATCATGCCACTCTCTTCTTGCCTACAAAGTTCCTGCTGAAAATCAGCTCATATTTTTATGGGGTTTCCCTCATATGCAATTGTTTTCCTTTCCTTTGCTGCTTTTATTTATTTATTTTTAAAGATTTTATTTATTTAACAGCGAGAAGCACAGCTAGAGAGGGAACACAAGCAGGGGGAGTGAGAGAAGGAGAAGCAGGCTTTCCTGCTGAGCAGGGAGCCCGATGTGAGGCTTGATCCCTGGTCTCTGGGATCCTGATCTGAGCCAAAGGCAGTCACTTAACCAACTGAGCCACCCAGGCGCCCCTCCCTTGCTGCTTTTAAAATTCTCTCCAGATCTCTACCTTCAGTGATTTTAATTACTATATGTCTTAATGTGGACCTCCTTGGGTTGACTTTATTAGGGGCCATTTGTGCTTCCTAGATCTGCATTTCTGTTTCCTTCTCCATATTACAGAGGTTTTTAGCTATTATTTCCTCAGATTTTCTGCCGTCTTCTCTCTTTACCTTCTAGGAACCTTACAATGAAAAATTATGCATAATGGTGTTGCTGAGTCCCCTTTATCTAGTTTGATTTTTTATTATTCATTTTTCTGTCTCCTGTTCAGCTTCTCGTTTTCCATTACTCTGTCTTCCAGGTTGCTGATTCGTTCTTCTGCTTCCTCCAGTCTATTTATTGCCTCTACTGTATTTTTAATATCAGTTACTGAGATCTTCATCTGTGATAGATTCTTTGTTTTCTAGCTCTTTGTTGAGGGTCTGAGATCCTCCACTCTTTTCTCAAGTCCATGATTGTCTCTGACCATTAAATTCTCTATCAGGCATGTTGCATAAAAAGTCTTGTTTAGCTCTCTTGCTATAACTTTGTCTTGTTCTTTTATTTGGGACCTATTCCTCTGTCTTCCCACTTTTTTCTGACCCTGTGTAAGGGAACTCAGCTATATCTCTCTTGTGCTCTTGAGAATAGTGGCCTTATGAAGAAGCGATTCTGTAGTGCTGTGTATGTGTAATGTGGTGCCAGCAAGATCCATAGTGGTCTGCTAGAGGCGACCTACAGCTGTCTGAGAAAACTCCTGTGGAGGCCAGGTTAGAGGGGGTGGGTCTACAGGAGATTGCAGGGGTAGTGGGGTGCTGTTAGCAAGCTGTGTGAAGGTCGGCTGTGTGAGGAGACCTGCAGCTGCTTTGGAGAACTCTGCGAGGGTAGACTGAGAGAGCAGGGTAGCTGCTGACAAGCTAGGGGGAGAGTATGCCGGTTCTTGCCTGTGACTATGTATCTTGGCTGGGGCGGGGAGAGGAATGGCACCAGTCAGCTCTTTTGTTCTTAGATGAGTCTCCTGAAGATCCCTGCCCCTCCACATATTCTGAGATTAGTAAATCTCCTTCCCATATACCCTAACTAATGCTGTTTCTGTGCTGTATCTCAGTGGGACTGTTTGTTATGCTATTTAAGGGCAAGGATTCAATTTCTTCTTGCCCCCCTCGCTCTCCCAAAGCTAAGCTTGGTGATTTTTAAAGTTCTCGATATTAAGCCCCACTGACTATAAGAATTCATGAAGTTAAGGCCCTCTGACTTCCAAAGCCAAATGTTATAGGGATTTGTTTCTGCAGCGCAGGTCCCTTATGTTTAGGGTAGGTGCTATGGGGTCTGCTGCTTTCCCTGCTCTGTGCTTGCAGTGTCTCTCTCGCCCTTCTCCATGCTTATGGTGTCCTCTCCTGAGGATAGTCTCCGGGGTCAGCTTGGTTTTTGACCACATCTCTGCCCTATCTACCTTTTCAATGTGGCCTCTTCTCTACATTTAGCTGTGGAGAGTTGGTTCTGCCAGGATGTTGGTGGTTCTCTGGGTTTACACTGATGTGGGTATTAGTATCTAGTTCTGTCTGGGACAAGATGAGCTTAGCATCCTCTTTCTCAGCCAACTTCTCTGTAAGTCCTGTGTCATTGGGGTTTTGATTTGTGTTTCCCTGATGACTAATCATGTTGAGCATCTTTTTATGTGTGTTCATGGTCCTTTGCATATTTTCTATGGAGAATGGTCTATTTAGACTCCTTGTCCATTTTTAATTGGGTTTTTTAAATTACTGAGTTGTAGGTGTTCTTTATATATTCTAGTTACAAATCTCTTATCAGATATGATTTACAAGTATTTTCTCCATTCTATAGGTTGTCTTTTCACTTGAATAATATTGTATAACCTTTAAAAAGTACACTGTATGCTTAGTATTTTATTCCTGAACACTTGAACATGCATCTCCTAAGAATAAAGACATTCTTCTAACACAGTATCATTATCATACTTAAAATGGCTGAATGCTCACTTTTTAACTAATGCATCACATTTGGATTTCCCCATCTATTTCCAAAAATTTTCTTGATAGCTGTTTTTTTTTTTTTTAATTTAGATCCAGTCAAGGCCCAAGCATTATTTTTGGTGGTTGTGCCTCTTCAGCTTTAATACAGAGCAGTGTTCCCCATCTTTTTTGTTTTCCATGATACTTTTATTTTAAAATCCAGCCTAGGGGGCACCTGGGTGGCTCAGTTGGTTAAGCAACTGCCTTCAGGTCATGATCTCAGAGACCTGGGATTGAGCCCCACATTGGGCTCCCTGTTCTGCGGAAGGCCTGCTTCTCCTTCTCTCGTTGTGTTTCTCTCTGTCAAATAAATAAATAAAATCTTAAAAAAAATAAAATAAAAATTCCAGCCTGTTCTTATAGAATGGCCACAGTCTAGATGTGTTTGGTTGTTACTTCATGATTAAATTCTAGGTAAGTGTGTTTGGCCGGAATACTGCATTAATAATAATAGATCACACAGGGAGCCACCTCATGACCAGTTGTTTCATTGTTGCAGATACTGACTTTGATCCCTGTTTCAGGTAGGGATTGCAAGCTTGCTCTTAAAATACATTGTTTTTCCCTTTTTAATAAGTAATCTGTAAGGTGATAGGTACTATGTGAATATCCTATTTCCCAGTAGTGTTTCATCTCATGGTTTTAGCATCTGTCCGTGATTCTAGCTTGTTAGTTTCACTGGAGATTTGTAGCACTTTTATTATTTGTCTAAAGAAAATAGAGGCAAGGAATTACAGGTACAGTACTGCATATTGAGCTTCACAAACAGTTCTTGTTCTGAGTAAGTTTGCTACTCTAATAGAAAGTTTAAAAGTTTCTGTCAGCTTTAAGACTTCAGATTGCCCATAGAAGTTTGTCTTATTTATAACAAGGCAATACAAAAATGCTTTTGAGAAAAGGACGGAAATTAGAAAATGTTCATTTAAAAGTCATTTTGACTTTAAGATTACATGAACTTTGAAAAGTATTTAAAGCTCGATGAACTTGGAAATACCCCAGTCTGTGATGGTTATGTTACCAGCCCAGTCCGAATTAAGAACTACCTATGAAGTGGTTGTTTGAAAGTGTGGTACCTGAGAGCCAGGATCAGGCAAGAAAAGAAGCAGAGAAGAGAAAGACATCTGTCCCCTGCCTTTCATGTATGCAAAGTCACTCTAGGCTCAGTTTCAGATCAAAAGTGTGTCTGTCGTTTCCCATCTCCTTTTCAGATCAGCTTGTGTGTATTTTAGTGCTGCTGTGGCACAGAGCTTTCATATTGCCTCTCATGTTAGTCTGGTTTTTTCACAGATTTATTTAGAGAGAGGAAAATGAGCAAGCGATGGGGAAGGGAGAGGGAGAAAGTGACTTTCCAGAAGACTCCCCACTGATCATGAAGCCCAATGAGGGGCTCTGTTCCACAAACCTGAGATGATGACCTGAGCCAAAATCAAAAGCCAGATAGATGTTCAACCAACTGAGCCACCCAGGTTGCCCCAACATAATTTTTTTTTTTTTTAAAGATTTTATTTATTTGACAGCGAGAAACACAGCGAGAGAGGGAACACAAGCTGGGGGAGTGAGAGAGGGAGAAGCAGGCTTCCTGCCAAGCAGGGAGCCCGATGTGGGGCTCAATCCCAGGTCTCTGAGATCATGACCTGAAGGCAGTTGCTTAACCAACTGAGCCACCCAGGCGTCCCTCCCAACATAATTTTTAAAGAAAACTATTACTAAAAATTTGAAATTTGAAAAATTTCAAAAGAATATTAATACGATATGCCCTCATTAAACATCACTTAGTAATTATCAACATTTCCTCGCTGTGGGTCATCTATTCTTCTAAGTTCCTATTTTCCTATTTTAAAGCCAATTCCAAACATCATGTTCTTTTACTCATAAGTTGAAAAAGTGTCCCACCTTTTTTCCATGATTCCCATGCTATTAGCATACCTAAAAAAATTTTTAATGTATAATTTAATACATAATTTTAGTCCATTTAATAGAGCAGAATTTTATAAGATTTAAACAATTTATATCATGATGGGAGAAAAGTTTTCTTTGTAAGTGGAACACTTCAGGCTCAGATCTCATGAGCTATTCCTTTTCATGTCTTCCTATTTTCTTCCAATTTTAAACCTCCATATTAAAATAATTCAATTCTAATTTTTGTTTTCATATGGAAGAAGAGTATCAATATCACCGATAGCTATTTTTAGTGGGATAGGGGGTAGTATTTTTAAAAAACTTCGGTCTCCACATTGCCCCTGTGAGACTTACTGCACTATAGCCATCTTCCCTGCTGCACCAAGTGCCTTCTTGCACATGGGAGTTAAGGTTATGTTTAAATGGTGGGATTGTGGGTAACATATTTAGAATAATCCTGTATTTTAAATTATCAGTGGTTATTTATATTAGAGAAAATGTTGTTTTAACTATGAGGAATGGGGATCTGGGGAGAAGAAATTCTTAAAGGGAAGCTACCAGTCTGCCCATTATCCTGGTTCTACCCAAGACCTTGCATTTTATGTTATGAAGATAGTTCTAACTTGACATTTTTATTTCTATTCGGGACTGATGCCTGTAGTAACAAGTGTTAGAAAATAAAAGCTATTGTCTTCCTCCAGGGTGCTTCAGTAAAGACCAGGTATACTTGGATGGCATCCTGCAAATCCTCCGATATAGAGAGACCATAGACTTTCATCTACTGACTGCCCTGGGGAAGGTGAGTGGAACCAGTGGCTTGTAGTCTAGAACACACCAGGTCATCACGTCCTGAGACTTGATTAGATAAGATTCAGATTCAAATTGTTTTTATACTATGTGCTTGGAATAAGTTTACTTTATGTGATAGTTGGAAGGAAGAGATAATGGTGTCACAAAACCAAACTGCAAAATTTCTTTGAAGAGAATAGAAATTTGGCAATGTATTTATTATATAGTTTTAATATACCTCTTTTTCTAAAGCATTTTAAAGTAAGCTGCAAGTATAACACTTTCCCCTTTAAGCTGACATGACCATTTGATTTTCTTAAGAAATGTATCACTGATTCAATATAATATCTAAAACAGTCTGTATTCCTCAGATTAGGATCAGTCAGGATCCATGCCTTGCATTTGGTTATAAAATGTAATCTCTCTTAATCTGTAGTACCTCACTTTGTGCTGTCCCCCACCAAGTCTTTTTTTTCCCCACATTTTTAAGAGTCAGTTTTCTTGAGAACGTCTACAGTCTGGGTTATCATATTGTTTTCTTGTGATGAGATTCAGATTTATCACATCAGAAAGCACATATGTGATTTTGTCCCATTATGTTACTGTCAGATCTCTCCCTTATAAAAGGTACCTTTCTTTTTATTAAATAATCAGTGGGGTAATACTTAAAAATGTACTGTTCCTTAACAACCTTTCAAGGAATGGTTTTAACATCCATTGATGATTTTTGCCCATATCAGCTAGCTATACTAGTGCTAGGAAAATAGAGATCTTCAAATTGTTACATTTCGCTCCCCTCCTTTTTTTACAGTATTATTAGGGACTTAAGTGTGTTTTTGTTGTTGTTGTTTTTTTTTAAGATTTTATTTATTTATTTGACAGAGAGAAACACAGTGAGAGAGGGAACACAAGCAGGGGGAGTAAGAGAGGGGGAAGCAGGCTTCCCATTGAGCAGGGAGCCCGATGTGGGGCTTGATCCCGGGTCTCCGAGATCATGACCTGAGCCGAAGGCAGTCGCTCAACCGAGTCACCCAGGCGCCCCTTAGGTGTGTTTTTTATTCATCTCTCCCAGTGGCTGCTCCTGTGTTTTAAAAAACATGCCACCCTGTTTTCTGGCAAAGTATAATGTTCTTGGTCCATCTTATACCTTATCTATCCAAATCTCAGATGAGCTATTTCTCCAGGGAAGCCTTTAGATTCCTTTTAGTGAAAATAGTATTTAGAAAACCAGGTCTGAGTATGAGGTGTGCTTATTACTCCTGGAATGTTGATGCTTCTATGTTTTTGCAGTGAGTAAATCATGTATTTGTTTTAAATCATAGGGCATTCTGTTTCAAATCAGACATGAGTTTCTTTCATACCGCCCTTCCTATGTGTGTCTCTTTTCTCTTCAAATGGAAACTGCGTTTACCAACTGCAGTATTATATCTGTTATGTTTACTCATTCTTTCCTATAATAAACTCAGGATGGTTAAAGAATTACTGCTACTAAACAGGTGGGTATAGATGGAAGTCAAAAAGGAAATAAAAAAATACATGGAGACAAATGATATATGAAAACATAGTGGTCCCAAACTTTTGGAACACAGCAAAAGCAGTTCTAAGGAGGATGTTTGTAGTGATACAGGCCAACCTTGAGGAACAAAATCTCAACCTAACCTTACACCTAGAGAAACTAAAAAAGAACAAAGCTAGTAGAAGGAAGAACATAATAAAATCAGAGTGGAAATTAATGAACTAGAGAATGAAAAATAGAAAAGCAAAATTGATAAACCTTCAGAAGCCAGACTCATTAAGAAGAGAGGACTCAAATTGGAAATGAAAGAGGGGAAATAACATACAGTCCTCTAAAACTGAATCAGGAAGAAGTAAAGAATTTGAGCAAACCGATTACTAGTAATGCAACTGAATTAGTAATAAATGAGTTCCCAGAAAACAAAACTGAAACAGCTAGGACCATAGGCCTCCATGGATGAATTTTACCAAAAAATTAAAGAGTAAATATAATTCTCAAACTCTTCCAAAAATAAAAGGAACATTTCCAGATTTATTCTGTAAGGCCAACATTATCCTGATACTAAAACCAGACAAATTACTACAAAAAAAAGAAAACTATAGGCAAGTATTTCTGAGGAACACAGATGCAGAAATCCTAAATAAAATATCCAAATCAAATTCAGTAATACACTAAAAGGATCACTCACCATGATTAGGTGGGGTTTATTCCTGGGATGCAAAGGTGGTTCAATATTCACAAATCAATCATGATACATCACATCAGTAAGAGAAAGAATAAAAACCATATTATTTCAATAGATGAAGAAACATTTGACAGAATATAACATCTATTCATGATTAAAAAAAAAACCTTGACAAAAGGTTTAGAGGGAACACACCTCAGCATAATAAAGGCCGTAAATTAAAACCCGAGAGCCAACAATGAAAAAACTGAAAGCTTTTCAAAACCCCTAAGATGAGGAATAAGACAAGGATGTCCCTTTTTACCATTTTTATTCAACATAGTACTACTGGAAGTCCTAGAAGCTGCAGCAGTCAGACAGGGAAAAGAAAGAAAAGGCATCCATATTAGTAAGAAGTAAAACCATCAGTACTTACAGATGACCTGATACTATATATTTAAAAACCTTAAGAACACCATCAAAAACTCTTAGAATAAATGAATTCAGTAAGGGTACAAGATACAAAATATACAGAAATCTATTGCATTTCTATACAATAATAAAAAAGCAGAAAGAAATTAAGAAAATAGTTCCACTATTGTACTAATAGCATAAAATTAATAAATAAAATAAATAATTAACCAAGGAGGTGAAAGACCTACATTCTGAAAACTCGAAGACACTGATGAAGGAAACTAAAGATGAGACTAATAAATGGGAAGATATACTGTGCTCTTGGGATTGGAAGAATTGTTAAAATGTCCATACTACCCAAAGCAATCTATAGATTCAGTGCAATCCCTATCCAAACACCAGTAGCATTTTTCACAGAACTGGAATAAATAATCCTAAAATTCGTATGGAACCACAAACAATATCGAATAGCAAAGCCATCTTAATAAAAAAGAACCAACCTAGAACTATAATAATCTCAGATTTCAAGATATACTGCAGGGCTATAGTAATTGAAACAGTATGGAATTGTTACACAAATGGATACATAAATAAATGGAACAGGACAGCCTAGATCATCTAATCTATGACAGAGCATACAGTGAAGACACTTCTTCAATAAATGGTGCTGGAAAAAACTGGACAGCTACATGCAAAACAATGAAACTGGACCACCCTCTTATACCATACACAAAAATCATCTAAAAATGGATTAAACACCGAAAACCTAAAAGGAAACTTACACTGTTATCTCTTGGACTTATTTATGGATGAGTCTCCTCAGTCAAGGAAGGAAGAAAAAAAATTATTAAACCACACCAGTATCAACAAATCTATTTTCATTGCACTTAGTGGAATAAATACTCAATAAAATGATTTCAGCCACCACTTAAAAATTAAAACTTGGGGGACCTGGGTGACTCAGTTGGGTTAAGTAACTGCCTTCGGCTCAGGTCATGATCCCGGAGACCCGGGATCGAGCCCCACATTGGGCTCCCTGTGCAGCGGGAAGCCTGCTTCTCCCTTTCTCACTCCCCCTGCTTGTGTTTCCTTTATAGCTGTGTTTCTCTGTGTCAAACAAACAAACAAATAAAGAAATCTTTTAAAGAAATTAAAACTTAAGAGGCACCTAGGTGGCTCAGTCATTCAGGGTCTGTCTACAGCTCAGGTCATGGTCCTGGAGTGCTGGGATCTAGCCCCAGGTCAGCTTCCTGCTTAGTGGGGAGTCTACTTCTTCCTCTGCCCCTTCCCCTGATTGTGTGTGCTCTCTAGTAGATAAATAAAATCTTAAAATGTATTAAAATATAAATGAGCATGATTTACTTATTTAAAGCCTTTCTACTGAATCAGGTTACAGTGTTGATCAGATGACAGTAGTTTTGTTTTTTTTTTGTTTTTGTTTTTGTTTTTTAGATGACAGTAGTTTTTGAAGCCAGCCATGTTTTGGAATTTAAAGTGCAATGTTAATTTATAGAACTTAGAGTTTCATCCATAAACTCAATGTAAATACTTATGAAAGACTGGCTTCTTACATAAGTAAATAAAAAAATATAAAAGTAAAAAAATATTACATAAGGAAAAAAATTTTCATAGAGTACTTGCTTACAAAGAGAATTTAACATAAAACACAATTCTATTTCTGAGATCATATAGAAATAGGAATTCAATCTATAATCATGCTGATTTTCCTAACTCAGTGATAGAGTATTTATAGTCTAAATGTTTCCTGGGTTCTTTCATTTAGATTTAGTCAAGACATTTATTTATGTTTTAGAGTGTATTAAGTTTAGTTGTGTAATTTCTAGACAAACTTGAGTATAGGTCCAAAATAGAGTGTTTAATACTGACTTTTTAAAAAAATGGTCATGATATTAGCAGGTAGATAACTGCATTTTTTTTTTTTTAATAGTAGGGATGCAGAAGGACAGGAGCATAGAATCTCAAGAAGGCTCCACACTCATAACGTGAGCCCAGTGCAGGGCTTGATCTCACAACCTGAGATCATGACCTGAGCTGAAATCAGGAGTTGAACATTTAACCCACTGAGCCACTCAGGTGCCCCAATTCATTCTTACTTCATATGGTAAAGGAGAGGAAGCCATTGATTTTTGTTAGTCCCCATAAAATTTCTTTTAAGACTTAGGGAAGAAGTTACTTACATTTAAAAATTAACCCATTTTCCTTTTTTCAGGTCTCTTATGAAGATGTGGATCGCTTGAAAGGATTAGCAGTTATTGAAAACATGAGGGTCCCTCACTTCCTGCAGGACCATGGCCGATACATGGAACATCTAGAGAAAATTATGGAAGTCAATGAACTGACCGACAGGGAACTGAAAGATCTTATATATTAATCACCATTCTTGCAGATGTAGCCAAGCTATACCTCTATGTATATTAACCAGTTAGGTGCAGTTAGCACCAGCATATTTATAAAAGAATGACTGTTTACATAGAGTTTTCTGAAGAATGATCTGAAGTATTCAGTTGAATTTTTAAAAAGTACAAATCTTAAACTATTTCCTTAACATGTTTTGATAGGCTGTAGAGGAAAATTCCTATTTTTATCTGAATCTCAACAGAGTTGGATGAAAATACTGTTGGTGAGTGAGTGTTTTGAAGAATTTGGTCAAATTGAGTGATAGGTTGTCTGGACAGTAAGCATTGCTCCTTGGTGCCTGAGCCCCAAGACTAGCCCTGACGATAGAGATGGAGCAACACTGGAATTCAGACTCCCAAGATTGTATTTTATTTGATAAACAATGATAATTCTCCTTTGAAAAATTAGTTTTGTTATGCTCCCCAAAGCTAGCTATATTTAAGATTTCTTATTTCTCTTACAAGTTAAGTTATATTAAAGAGAGGGGAAAAGTAGTTTGAAAAGTTTTCATTAGTTCTTTATTTTCCACATTGTTTCACCTTATCAGTTTACAGGAACTAAATTAGAGAATTAGCTCATTTTGTTCAGTTACTTCTTAACTAAACTTTATTTGCTAAAACATACTATATCCCTTTAAGATTTTAAGCTGTAGGGTCTTTCCCTCCCCATTCCTTTATATAAATAAGTAAAAGTTCCAGAGAGGTTTGTCTACATAGATTAAAATAGTTGGGGAAGAAAGTAGCTCCTCACCTTTTCATTAAACGGAGTGACTAGCAAGACACAAATCAATTAATGTGGTTCCTGTAGGCCCCGGATATTAACAGGGTAGTGTCTACCGTAAACTTGACCCTGCTAGGAAAAATGGAATTCCTAGACATTGCTATTTAATAAACTGGCCCTGTCATGTTGGCTCAGGATATTTTATCAAAATCTTTGACTTCATCAACCCAACAATGACATCGTTTGAATTTCAAAAACGAGAATTCTGTTTTGCTGCATTTTCTCTGTTAAAAGCTTATACACCTAGCTTGGTATATCAATTTTGATATATATTGGATATATATACTTGGGATCCAGTGTTTCTTCAAATAACTTAATGATCAGGAAGAACACTGCTGTAAGCACCCCATTCAAAACTGCTACTGTAATTTTTACCCAAAGCTATCAGAGTTAATCTTTATCTCAGTTCAGGCTTAAATATGGTGCTAACCCTGGCAGATGCAGACCAGAGGCTGGTCCACATTCATGCTAGGAAAGGATTTTAGGAAATCTCGTGCAGGCTAGGTTATGTGATTTTTCTCATTCACATATCTAGAGGGGCTTGCCTCAAAGAAGAATGTTGTAGCAAACAGGATATATTCTCCCTGGCACCTCATGGTGCTTGCAGAGCCACGTATCTCGCCTTCCGTAAGTAGCACGCCGGGCCCTTTGGAGCGTTCAAGGCACCCACACACGTGTCCTGATGGCCGGAGTGTGGGCTGTAGATCTCTGTGCAGGGCTGGGCAACACTGTGCCAACACTACTAGGTACTGGAAAACGCTCGACCCCTCAAGCATGTTCCTTGTAGTGGAGTCATCCAGTTTCAACTTTGGTGTAGCATTTTCTAACTTCATCTTCAAACTTATCCAAGATGATTGTGAAAACGGTGTTTTGTTAACTGGAATTGTAGACAGAAATGACGATATTTATGTCCTGTGATTTAAGCCCAAATGCTTATAAATTCAACATTTTGTAGGCAGTAACACTGTTAATCTTATGGTTTAAATGTAAGGAAAATCACAGCAGCCTTAAAATCCTGTTGGTAGGATTATTCACAATGATTCTAGTCCCTAAATTTTAGAATGGTTAGTCTCTATCTGATTTGGAAAAAGAAACACTTTCTTGCCTTATTGCTTTGGTGTAAAGACAAAAAACAGTGCTATCCAGACAAAAACAAAAAAACAAAAACCTTAAATCACATTAGCTGTCTTAAGATATTTTAAAAGTTAGCAAAGAACCAAAAATCGTTTCACATCAGCAGAATACTTAGAGTTCTAAGCTTTAAAAGTTGGGATTAAAGATTTCATTAATGTTTATTCTCTTTCCTGAAATGGCATTGTCAGTTTTGTTCCCTTAAAATTGAAGTTTTAATACATAGAAAATTATAGCAACAGGACTTAGAATAGTTGAAGGTTGCATTAAATTTAATAGTTATTTAGTATAGGCTATTGATTAGGATTTCATAAATTTTTTCCACTGTAATTCTAACGTATAGTTGTATCAAATACAGAGTCTGATAAACTGTTAGGTTTTCACTTCAGATGGGATTCAGAGTAAATTGTAGACATAAATCCAGTCTTCATTTCTTTATATTTTCACTTTGTAAAAATGTTTAAAATTTGTATTGTTTTGTATATATTTGGGCATCTTATGTTTAGCTATAGTAGCACTGAGGTTCTCAAATGAAATATGGGAATATGTATGCATGCAAACTTCTGTTCTTTGAAAACAATTATATTTTTATTGTATTTCTGCATTTTTATTGTGTGGTGATTATTGAAAAGTATTGATTACATTTGTCTTCTAATATCCTTGTTTATAAGGAAATACTACATTTGCCACACTCCCCCTTTCCCCTAATTAGTTCAGCTTATACTGTCATGGGTGACGGGAAAAGGAGAGAAGGATAATTTCATCTCAATTTACTGCCCTATTCTTTGAATAAACAGCGCAGAAGGTCCTGAGGAGTATGATCCATGCTGCGTCCTCTGCTGAGGAAGACAAGAAGTGCTCACAGTCCAGTGAGGAAGAGTGGCACAGAATCACATTACAGCATGGCCAGTCACATACCCAAAAAGTACTACCAAAAGATCATAAACCTTAATAAATAGGCCTGCTCGGGTGTTTGAAGCAGAGAGAGTAAAATCACTTGAGAAGTGATTAATGTCCACAGTATTTTGTTACCACTCTCTGCGAGCCTTGTGTTTGGAACCTGTGCAGCTTTAAGTCCAGGAGTGGGAATAGACCACAAGTACAGCTGCTTGGGTCAAGGACCTTGAGGTGATCCTTGAGACTTCCAGCAGGTGCCAAAGGAGCCAGTGCTTTACTCTTAAGCTTATTTGTCTCCATCTTTGAATTTAAACCTTTCCTTGTGAAACCCTGTCATCTCACTTTGATTTCTTCCATTTTTGTTCACTCCGATTCCTGGAGCTAAAGGAATTAATGTCTTCTAACTGTTGCTAGGATGTGAAATAACAATGTTTGTCAGCTCGCTATAGAAGAGTTTAAAGAATACACAGAATTTTAAGAACAGAGAAGGAGGACCATATGAAGAGGAAGTTCAAAGAGGATGGCCATCTGCAAGACAGAGAGATGCCGGGAACAGACCCTTCCCTGTGGCCCTCAGGAGAAACCAAACTTGCCAATACCTTTATCTTGAACTTCTGGCCTTCATATCTGAAAGGAATTCTACCTAGAGAAAAAGGACAAAGCAAAGAGAACAGAAATTTGACCACTGAGAAGAGACAACTGAACATTCCACTTCTTGCCAGTCATCCAGTTATCCTTCCTAAAGACAACCAATTTCAGAAGTGATGTCAGCGACATGGCTGAACAAGCTGTCCCTCATCTGTGCACCCTCCTCAACCTCCCAACAATCAGCTGGCATCCATCCATGGACAAAAATGCCTCTGTGGGAGCTTTGGGATCCAGAGCATATACCAAGCAACCCAGGAGGAATTTTGCCCACCCTTGCATTGGGTAATAGATATATAGACCTAGGTCCTGGCTTGGACCTAGCACTGGCCTGTGAACAAGCTTCAACCTCTCTCAGCAGCAGGCTGCAACCCTCTAGAAAACACTGAATCTTAGGTAGTAACCCATGGATAAGAGAGACTTTGTATCAAGTGTCCAGCAGAAAAGTTTCCATTGGAGCAAAAAAATGTTTAGATGCATTAAAGAGAAATAGTTTAGCTTCATCACTCCTCCCCCAAGGTGGAACAAGTCAAGGCCAAGAGAGATCTCAGCCTGTGATTTTTCCTGGGGGTGGGGGGTGGGTGGGAAGAAAGAGTGAGTGCCCAGGTTCCCCAGCTGTGCGGAATGCTGCCTAAGAGGCCTGTTTTACTCTGGTACCATCTGGAGTATTGAATCATGAGCTGTGTGACTAGGGGGTGGAAAGAAGCTGGCAGAGCAGAAGATACGACTTTTGGAGGTCATTAAAAGGACACATAATCTATTAACTGCTTCACAGCCTCCATTAAAAAGCAGGCTCATGAGCTGCTAAGGGTACCTTCCCCATGGATCTCCCTGATGAAGCCATGGGAACCCTCCACTCCTTCATGAATTTCTCTCAAACACACATATACCCTTTGGCTGGCTCTCTGCACTCCCAGCAATGTTGAGAGCATGCTTTGGCAGAGGGCTAGTGAGCATGTGCAGAAAGCAAGCCCAAATTCATGGGCCAGAGAGACCACAAACTAGAGCTTGGCCCGATCCTTGGGAAAGCAAAAGGAAGACTCAGCGCAGCCTTGTCCATTACAAAATTGAGGAGGTACACAAGCTTAAGAATTCTGCCTTCAGATGTAGCAAGAAGCATGGAGCAGGCATATCTGTAGACAGTCTGAGAAAGTCACAGGTTCTCTACCAGAACTGACTGGAGGGGTTTTTTTAAGATTTTCATTTATTCATTTTTCGAGAGCACAAGTGTGGTGGGAGAGGCAGAGACAGAATTCTTAAGCAGACTCCCCGCTAAGCATGGAGCCAGCATGGGGCTCAAATACCAGGACTCTAGGATCATGAAATCAAGAGTCAGATGCTTAACTGACTGAACCCCCCCCGCAGGCACCCCCAAGGTATTTCTTGAAACGGTAAAGATGAGGTGACTGCTACTTTGAATACAAAGGCAATTCAAAACTCTAAGGAACATGAGAAATCAAGGAAACATGACACCACCAAGATTGATAATCTAGTAACTGAACCCAAAGACATGGAGATCTGTTTACCTGATAAGGAATTCAAAACATCTGTTGGGGTTTTTTTTGTTTTTTAAAGATTTTATTTATTTATTTGACAGAGAGAAACACAGCCAGAGAGGGAACACAAGCAGGGGGAGTGAGAGAGGGAGAAGCAGGCTTCCCGCCGAGCAGGGAGCCCGATGAGTGGCTCGATCCCGGGTCTCCGGGATCATGACCTGAGCTGAAGGCAGTCGCTTAACCAACTGAGCCACCCAGGCACCCCCAAAACATCTGTTTTAAGGAAGCTCAGTGAGGTACAAGAATACAGACAATTCAATGAAATCAAGAAAGTACATGAAAAAATGAGCAGCTTACCTAAGAAATAATCATAAAAAGGACAAAGCATACTCTGGAGAAGAAGAATATAATGAATGAAATGAAAAATATAATAGTACCAACACCAAAGGATCAAAAAAAATGTTAGAGGATGGGAATTTTGAAATTATCCAGTCATGGGAGAACAAAGGAATAAAGTGAAAAAGAGTGATGAAACTCTCTGTGATCTATAGGAATATCACCAAAAGAAATAATTTGCAAATGACGACTTGCAGAAGGAGGAGAGAAGAAAGCTTATTTAAAAAAAAATAAGGCTAAGAACTTCCCACATCTGAGGAGAAATTTGGATATCCATGTTCATGAAGCTCATAGGTTACCAAACAATCTCAGAAAACTTCTCCAAGAAACATTATAATAAAACTACCAAAAATCAAATAATCTTAAAAACAGGAAGCACGGGGTGCCTGAGTGGCTCAGTCATTAAGCATCTGCCTTCGGCTCAGGTTATGACCCCGGGGTCTTGGGATCGAGCCCGGTATCGGGCTCCCTGCTCCACAGGAAGCCTGCTTCTCCCTCTCTCACTCCCCCTGCTTGTGCTCCCTCTCTAGCTGTATTTCTGTCAAGTATTAAAATCCTAAAAAATTTAAAAAAATTTTTAAAAAAAAGCAAGCACAGAGAAGCTTGTTAACTTAAAGGGGAACCCCATACTGTTGTCAGATTTCTCAGCAGAAACATTACAGACCAGGAGAAAGTGGGATGATACATTCAAAGTGTTAAAAGAAAAAAAAAGAAAAATAAAACTACTGAGGGTCAGCTGAGAAGATGGTTGCATAGGAGGACCCGAAGCTTATTACCTTGTCCCAATGGACACAACTAGATAGCATTCTTATCAGTGTGGATAACCCAGATAATGGCCCAAAGACTGGCAGAACAAATTCCACAACTAAAGGTTTAGGGAGGAGCCATATCAAAGAAGGTAGGAAGGCAACAGTGCAGTGGGAGCAAAATAACGATTATCCACTGTGGGGAGGGAGCTAGTGGCCTAGAGAAAGGCAGAAAACAAAGGTCACTGGGAAGCCCACAAATGGGGAGGATGACTCTCCATAATATTTGCCTTCCACAGTTTGGCTGTTGTGGATATTGCTGACCTTTGGGGTGCATGTGCCCCTTCTTTTCACTATATCTGTATCTATGGGGTAAATACCCAGTAGTGCAATTGCTGTGCCATAGGCTAGCTTTATTTTTAACTTTTTGAGGAACCTCCATACTGTTTTCCAACGTGGCTGTACCAACTTGCATTCCCATTAACAGTGTAAGAGGGTGCCCCTTTCTCCGCATCTTCTCCATTTGTTTCCTGCCTTGTTAATTTTTGCCATTCTGAGATGTTTTTCAACAGACAAATGGGTAAAGATGTGGTCCATATGTACCACGATATTAGTCATCAGATAGGATGAATACCCACCATTTGCATCAACATGGATGGAAGTGGAGGGGATTATGCTAAATAAGCCAAGTAGAGAAAGACAATTATCATATGGTTTCACTTATATGTGGAACATAAGGAATAGCATGGAGAACATTAAGAGAAGGAAGGGAGAAATGGCGGGGGGGGGGGGCGTTGATGAGCGAGACTGAACTCCGGGAAACAAACTGAGGGTTTCAGAGGGGAGGATGCTGGGGGGATGGGTGAGCCCAGTGATGGTTATTAAAGAGGGCACGTATTGCATGGAGCACTGGGTGTTCCAATGAATCATGGAACACTACATCAAAAACCAATGAAGTACTGTATGGTGACTAACATAACAGGATAAAAAAAGGAAGAAAGTTAAAGTTAGGGCCGAATTTCAGAAGTTCTTAAAACCAGGAATTTAAAAAATCTTTGGGCTCAGCTCGGGGAGAGTCTTGAGTATATCAGGAAGCTGAGTCCCTGCCCTTAACTCAACAGACAGCTCATACAGATACAGCATAGAACCAGTAATTTGAAACATATTGGGGGCAGACAGAAGGGAGTGATTTGCTCATCTCAGAGCATGGCTGGACAAATGGATCACAGGGAGACTCCTCCAGGGACAGAGGAGCTATTAGGTGCCATTTCCCTTCTCCAGCCCCTCCTCCCGCTGGCGTAAACAATGGGCACCTGCAGGAACCAGTACAGTGCTGCCTCTTGTTAGCGAATATGCTTACACCAAGCCCCACCACCCTTGCTTCAGCAGATCTGCTCTTCCTAGTTTAGCTTGCTTGAGTTCCTGCACTGTAGGTCCCCCAGAAGACCTGCACAAACTGCCAACACCACATCTCCAGACCTGTGTGTCTTGTGGAACCTCAGTCCTGGTATCGGTGGGACCAGGTCTCATTTTACAAGCAAATCACCTCATTACAATGTTAAAATGCACTCCACCCCTGTCGGTGACCAAACACTGCCCACAATAGGCAAAGACAGCCCCTGCAGACAACTGGAAGAAGGAAAAAGAGGCCCACTCAACAGCAGAGCACATGCCACACTCATGGGAGACCCTCCCTCAAGCACCAGGCCTTAGGGAATAGGACATTATACTGGAGGGCACCACAGGACCTCTCCTTCATAAGGCTATTACTATTAAGAGCAAGATATGTAGCTGACTTCTCTAACACAGAGAAAGTCAAACAAAATGGGGAGACCAAGAAACATCCCCCAAATAGAAGAACAGAACCAAACCACAGCAAGAGACCAAAGCAAAAGAGTTATAAGTAATATGCCTGATAGAGAACTTAATAATCATAAAAATACTCTGGACTGGAGAAGAGACTGGAGAAAATCAGTAAGACCCTCAACAGATAAAAAAGAACTTATCAGAGATCAAGAACACAGTTAAGTGAAATTAAAAATATACTTGATGGAATAAATAGGACACTAGATGAAGCAGAGGAATAAATGTCTGGAAGAGAGAGTAATGGAAAGTAACCAAGCTGAGCAAAGGAGAGGAAAGAAAATAATGCAAATTGAGTATAGTCTTAGGGAACTCAGTGACTCCATCAAATGTAATAACCGTGTGATGGGGATCTTAGAAGAAGAGAGAGATAAGGAGGCAGACACTTTATTTGAAGATATAATTCAAGCTGAAAACTCCCCAAATCTGGGGAAGGAAACAAATATACAGATCCAGAAGTTAAGAGATTTCTCCAAAAATTCAACCCAAGGAGGTCCACACCAAAACACATAGTAATTAAAATGGCAAAAAAGAGTGACAAATTTTTTAAAGCAGTAAGGGAAGACACATACAAGTTACATACAGCTGATAAGACTATCAGCTGATTTTCAGCAGCAACTTTATAGGCCAGAGGGGAGTGGCATGATATATTCAAAGTGCAGAAAGGGAAAAATCTGTAGCCAAGAATGCTCCATCCAGCAAGGCTGTCATTCAGAATAGAAACAGATAACGAGTTTCTCAGACAAGCAAAAACTAAATGACCTCAAGACCACTAAACCAGCCCTACAAGAAATCTTAAAGGGGACTTTTTGAGTGGAAAGGAAGACCATATAGTCAAGTCTGAAAAGTATAAAACAGAAGCAGTAAAAATAAATATTTCTATAAAAATCAGCCAAGGGATCCATAAAATGATGTAAAATGCGATACCATATACCTAAAATGTGTTGGGGAGGGAGGAGAGGAGGAAAGAATGGGTTTAAACTTTGCAACCATCAACTTCGCATAGACTACTATATGCAGAAGATCTTATACACAAAGACAATGGTAACCACAAATCAAAAACCAGTAATAGATAACACAAAGAATAAAGAGAATGGAATCCAAGTATACCACCAAAGAAAGCCAATAAAACATGAAAGAAAGCACAAAGGGATCAGAGAAAAATCTACAGAAACAACCACAAAACCGGTAAGAAAACAACAATAAATACATATCTATCAATAATTATTTTGAATGTAAATGGACTAAATGTTCCAATCAGACACAGGGTGACAGAGTGGATAAAAAAATAAGACCCATCTATGTGCTGCCTACAAGACACTCATTTCAGATCTAAAGACACCTGAAGACACCTGCAGATTGAAACTGAGGGAATGGACAAATATTTATCATGCACATGGATGCCAAAAGAAAGCTGGCGTAGCAATACTTCCACTGGACAAAATAGATGGACAAAATACATAGGACAAAACAAAGACTGTAAGAGACAAGGACACTATATAATGAGAAAGGGGACAATCCAACAATTGTAAATACTTATGCATCCAATACGGGAGCATCTAAGTACATAAAACAGTTAAAAAAACAAACATAAAAGAAATAATAATAAAATCATAGGGGACTTTTAAGATTTTATTTATTTATTTAACAGAGATCACAAGTAGGCAGAGAGGCACGCAGAAAGAGAGGAGGAAGCAGGCTCCCTGCTGAGTAGAGAGCCTGATGTGGGCCTCGATCCCAGGACCCTGAGATCATGACCTGAGCTGAAGGCAGAGGCTTAACCCACTGAGCCACCCAGGTGCCTCATACGGGACTTTTAATACCCCATTTACATCAATGGACAGATTATCTGAATAGAAAATCAACAAGGAAACAGTCGCTTTGAATGACACACTGAAATAGATGGATTTAACAGATATATTCAGAACATTCCATCCTGAAACAGCAGGACATATGAAACATTCTCTAGAATAGATCACATATTGGGCCACAAAACAAGTCTCAGCAAACTCAAAACAATCAAAGTCATACCATGCATCATTTCTGGCCATGATGGTATGAAACTAGAAATCAACCAGAAGAAAAAGTAGGAAAGAGCACAAATGGGGGTTAAGTAACATCCTATTAACCAAGGAATGGGTCAATCAAGTGATCAAAAATGAAATAAAAAATTACATGAAAACAAATGAAAATGAAAACACAACAGTCCAAAATTTTTGGGATGCAGCAAAAATGGTTCTAAGAGGAAGTTTATAGAAACACAGGCCTACCTCAAAAGGTAGAAAAATCTCAAACAACCTAGCCTTACATCTGAAGGAGTCAGAAGAAACAAACCCCAAACCCATCAAAAGGAAGGAAATAAAATCAGAGAAGAAATAAATGATATAGAAAAATACATTAAAAAATTAAAAAACAGAATAAATTGATGAAATCAGGATCTGGTTCTTTGAAAAGATCAACAAAATTGACAAACCTCTAGCAAGACTCATGAAAAAGAAAGAAGACCCAAATAAAATTACTAATGAAAGATGAGAAATAACAACCAACATCAGAAATACAATTAATTGTAACAGAATATTATGAAAAACCTATATACCAACAAATTGGACAACTTAGAAGAAAGAGATAAATTCCTAAAATACATATCACTTGCCAAAACTAAAGCAGGCAAAAAATAGAATATTTGAATCAAGTATCAGCAATGAAATTGAATCAGTAATCAAAACCCCCCCCCCCCAAATCAAAGTTCAGAACCAGATGGCTTCATAGGAAAATTCTACTAAATATTTAAAGAAGAGTTAATACCCATGTTTTCCTCAATCTGTTCCAAAAAACACAAGAGGATGGAAAACTTCCAAAATTCATTCTATGAGGTCAACATCACCCTGATAACAAAACCAGATACACCAGAAAAAAAAAGAGTACACCAATATCTCTCATGAATATTAAAAAATCCTCAACAAAAAAAATTAGCAAACCAACTCCAACAATACATTTAAAAAAATGATACACATTATTATCAAGTTGGATTTATTCCCAGGATGCAAGTGGAGTCCAATATTCCCAAAACAACCAACGTGATACATCATATCAATAAGAGAAAGATTAAAAACCATATGATTATTTTGATGCAGAAAAAGCATCTGACAAAGTACAACATCCATTCATGATAAAATCCCTCAACAAAATTGGTTTAGAGGAAACATACCTCAACATTATAAAGGCCTTAAATGAAAAACCCTCAGCTAACATCATCTGTAATGAGGAAAAAACTGATAGCTTTTCTCCTAAGGTCAGGAAGAAGAGAAGGATGTCCACTCACCACTTTTATTCAAGACACTACTGGAAGACCTAGCCACAGAAATCAGACAAGAAAAAGAAATAAAATGAATCCATATTGGTAAGGAAGAATAAAACTTTCACAAATGACATGATACTGTATATAGAAAACCTTTAAGACTCTACCAAAAAATACAATAAATGAATTCAATAAAGTCACAGGACACAAAATCAATGTACAGAGATCTTTTGCATTGCTGTACACTAATAATGAAAGAGCAGAAAGTGAAATTAAGAAAAAAAAATCCTGTCTACAAGTGCACCAAAAACAATTAAATAGGAATAAATTTAACCAAAGGGGTGAAAGACCTGTACTTTGAAAACTGTAAAATAGATGAAAGTAATTGAAAACACAAAGAAATGGAAAGATATTTTATGCTCTTGAATTGGAAGAAGAAACATTGTTAAAATGTGTACAAAAAGTAACCTACAGATTTAATGTAATTTGTATCAAAGTACCAATAACATTTTTCACTGAACTAGAACAAATAATCCTAAAATCTGTACAGAACCACAAAAGACCCAGCCAAAGCAATCTTGAAAAAGAAAAACAAAACTGGAGGTATCACATTTCTAGATTTCAAGTTATATCACAAAGTGGCAATAATTAAAACACTATGGTCGGGTGCCTGGCTGGCTCAGTTGGAAGAGCATGTGACTCTTGATCTTGGAGTCATGAGTTTGAGCCTGTTGGGTGTAGAGATTACAAACAAAAAACAAAAAACAAAAATAAACTTTAAAACAACAATAATACCACTATGGTCCTGGCATAAAAATAGACACATAGATCAATGTAACAGAACAGAAAGCCTAGAAATAAACCCACAATTACTGGTCAATTAATCTTCAAAAAAGAGGGCAAAAATATACAATGGGGAAAGACAAATGTTGTTGGGAATGCAAAGAATGAAATTAGACCACTTTATCTCATCATACATAAAAATAAGCTCAACATGGATTAAAGACCTAAAGCTAAACCATAAAAATCTTTGGAGAGAGCATAGAGAGTAATCTCTCAGACATCTGCCATAGCAACATTTTCTTAGCTAGATCTAAGAGAAAAAAAGAGAAATAAAAACAAAAATAAACGATTAGGACTATATCAAAATAAAATGTTTATGCACAGTGAAGAAAACAATCAACGAAGCTTAAAGGCAACCTACTGAATTGGAAAAGATATTTGCAAATGACATATCCAGTAGAGGATTAGTATCCACAATATATAAAGAACTGACATAATTTAATACTCCAAAATCAAATAATCCAATTAAAATGGGCAGAGGACATCAACAGACACTTTGTTATGCAGCTGTTTATCTCTCTTAAAAAGATTTTATTTATGAGAGAGAGAGAGAGAGAGAGAGAGAGAGAGAGAGAGAGAGAGAAAGGTGGGCAGAGGGAGAAGTAGGCTTCCTGCTCAGTGGGACTAATCCCAGGACTCTGAGATCATGACCTGAGTCGGAAAGGCAGACACTTAACCGACGGAACCACCCATGCATCCTGCTATGCAGTTGTTTTTGTCCGTCTTGTTCAATCAATTAAAATTATAGTCTACTTGAATACCTAAAAAAATAACTTTAAAGATCTGTAAATTGAAAAGAGTTTGAGCTGAAATAAAAGTAATTAGTCACACACTAGTAAAAGTAATACATAATCACATTCAGAATACTCCTATTGTGATATGGTTGTGTATTAATCACTTAAGACTAGTATAAAAGTTAAAGGACAAGAGTATTAAAATAACTATAACTACAATAACTTGTTAACGAATATATAATATAAAAAGAGGTAAATTTGGACACAAAAAATGCAAAAATAGGAGTAAAAGGATCGAGTTTTTGTATGCAATTAAATTCAAGCTGTTATCAGCATAAATGGACTGTTGTATCAATGTAAACCTTATGGTAACCACAAAACAAAAGCCTACAGAAGATTTACAAAGGACAGAGAAGTGAATCAATGCATATCACTATGGAAAATCATCAATTTACAAGAGAAAGAAGAGGGGGAAATAAACAAGGAAAATACCAAACAGCTAGAAAACATTAAGATAGCATCAATAAATTCTTACCTATCAATAATTATACCAAACAAAAGGCATAGACGGGCAGGAAAGACTCAAACAACAAGATCTAATTATATGCTGCCTACAAGAGAGTCACTTCAGCTTTAAGGACAGACCTAGACCCAAAGTGAAGGTAAGGAAAAAGATAGCCAATGCAAGTGTAAACCGAAAGAGAGCAAGGGTAACTAATATCAGACAAAATAGACTTTAAGCTCAAAAGGATAATGAGACAAAGAACATCATCATACAATTTTAAAGGGGTCAATTCAAAAGGATATAATAATAATAATACACAACTACCCAACACTGAAGAACCTAAACATATTAGACAAATACACATGAATAGAGAAATAGACAAAATATAGTAACAGTGGGAGACTTCCAATATTCCACTTTCAACAGTGAATAGATCCTCTAGACAAAGTCAGTAAGGTAATGTTGGACTTGAACTACACTTCAGACATAAATGGTATAACAGATAAATACAGAACATTCCATCCAACAACAACAGGAAGCACATTCATCTCAAGTGCATAGAGAACATTCTTCAGGATAGATCATTTAATCATCCACAAAACAGGTCTTAGCAAAGTTAAGAAGACTGAAATCACATCACGTATCTTTTCTGACCAAAATGGTATGAAACTAGAAATTAATAACAGGAGGAAAACAGGAAAATTCACAAATATGTGGAAATTGAATGACATGCTTTTGAACAACAAATGAGTCAAAGAAGAAATCAAAGGGAAATTTAAAAAAAAAATCTTTGAAACAAAAGAAAATGGGAATACAACAGATACAAACTTATGGGATCGGAGGCACCTGGGTGGCTCCTGTCGTTAAGTGGCTGCCTTAAGCTTAGGTCAAGATCGCAGAGTCCCAGGATCGAGCCCCACAGCAGGCTCCCTACTCCACAGGAAGCCTGCTTCTCCCTCTCTCACTCCCCCTGAGTGTGTTCCCACTCTAGCTGCATTTCTCTCTGTCAAATAAATAAAATCTAAAAAATAAAATAAAATAAAAACTTATGGGATCTAGTAAAAGCAGTTCCAGGGGAGATGTGTATAATGAAAAAAGCTAACATTAATTTTAAAAAATCTTGAACTTTACACCTTAAGAAACTAGAAAAACAAGAGAATAAGCCCAAAGTTAAGAGAAGGAAAGAAATAACAAAGATCAGGGGAAAAATAAAGATGAGAAAAACAACAGGAAAAAAAATCAACAAAACTAAGAGTTGTTCTTTTTTTTTTTTTTTTTTAAGATTTTATTTATTTGACAGAGAGAAACACAGCAAGAGAGAACAAAAGCAGGGGGAGTGAGAGAGGGAGAAGCAGGCCCGATGTGGGGCTTGATCCTGGGTCTCTGGGACCATGACCTGAGCCGAAGGCAGTCGCTTAACCAACTGAGCCACCCAGGCGCCCCAAGAGTTGTTCTTTTTGAAAAGATAAACAAAATTGGCAAACTTTTAGCTACACTAAGAACAAAGAAGAATCAAATGAAATCAGAAATGAAAGCCATTGCAATTGATACCACAGAAACAAAAAGGATTAGAGGAGACTACTATGAACAATTATACACCATCAGATTGGATAACTCAGAAGAAATGGATAAATTCTTAGAAAGATACAACCTAACAAGACTGAATAAGGAAGAAATGGGAAATCTGAACATAGACCAGTAATAAGTAAGGACATTGAATGAGTAATCAAAAATCTAACAAAGAAAACTCCAGGGTCACATCATTTTCCTGGTAAAGTCTACCAAAAAATTTAGAGAAGAATTAAAGCCATTCTTTCTCAAACTCTTCCAAAAAATTGAAAAGAACACTTCTTTTTTTTTTTTTTTATTTTTTATTTTTTATTTTTTTTTTTTTTATTTATTTGACAGAGAGAAACACAGCCAGAGAGGGAATACAAGCAGGGGGAGTGAGAGAGGGAGAAGCAGGCTTCCCGCTGAGCAGGGAGCCCGATGTGGGGCTCGAACCCGGGTCTCCGGGATCATGACCTGAGCCGAAGGCAGTCGCTCAACCAACTGAGCCACCCAGGTGCCCCGAAAAGAACACTTCT